>ONZH01001439.1:0-60607 GCA_900303285.1 Rhinella marina | reverse complement strand
GACCGTAACCCTGTCCTCCCCGATCCCTCGGCGTCCTACACTTACTGGGTCTCCAAGTTGGACACGTGGCTGGAACTGTCCCTGTACGCCTTGGAGGTGCTTGCCTGCCCTGCCGCCAGCGTGCTATTAGAAAGGGTGTTCAGCGCAGCCGGGGGCATTATAACCGATAAGCGCAGCCGCCTGTCAACCGACAGTGCCGACAGGCTGACGCTAATCAAAATGAACAGCAAGTGGATTGACCCGGACTTTGCTTCTCCAACAGTGGAAAGCAGCCAAAAGTGAAGTGCCATCTGTATGAAGTGCCATTTCCTCCTCCACCTCCTCCTCCTCCTCCTTAACCGCTGTAGAATTGCTCCGTAAATAAGAAAAATTTATATATTTATGGCTCACCTCTTGGGCCTCCACAAAATGTTTAAGAGGTGTCACCTCTTGGGCCTCCACATAATTTTTAAGAGGTCTCACCTCTTGGGCCTCCACAAATGTTAATAGGTCTCACCTTGGCCTCCACAAATGTTAACAGTCTCACCTCTTGGGCCTCCACAAAATGTTTAACAGGTCTCACCTCTTGGGCCTCCACAAAATGTTTAACAGGTCTCACCTCTTGGGCCTCCACAAAATGTTTAACAGGTCTCACCTCTTGGGCCTCCACAAAATGTTTTAACAGGTCTCACCTCTTGGGCCTCCACATTAATTTTTAACAGGTCTCACCTCTTGGCCTGCACAAAATGTTTAAGAGGTCTCACCTCTTGGGCCTCCACATAATTTTTAACAGGTCTCACCTCTTGGGCTGCACAAAATGTTTAAGAGGTCTCACCTCTTGGGCCTCCACATAATTTTTAACAGGTCTCACCTCTTGGGGCCTCCACATAATTTTTAAGAGGTCTCACCTCTTGGGCCTCCACAAAATGTTTTACAGGTCTCACCTCTTGGGCCTCCACATAATTTTTAACACGTCTCACCTCTTGGGCCTCCACATAATTTTTAATACGTCTCACCTCTTGGGCCTCCACAAATGTTTAAGAGGTCTCACCTCTGGGCCTCACATAATTTTTAACAGGTCTCACTCTTGGGCCTCCACATAATTTTTAAGAGGTCTCACCTCTTGGGCCTCCACAAAATGTTTAACAGGTCTCACCTCTGGCCTCCACATAATTTTTAACACGTCTCAACCTCTTGGGCCTCCCACATAATTTTTAATACGTCTCACCTCTTGGGCCTCCACAAAATGTTTAAGAGGTCTCACCTCTTGGGCCTTCCACATAATTTTTAACAGGTCTCACCTCTTGGGCCTCCACAAAATTTTTAACAGGTCTCACCTCATTGGGCCTCCACAAAATGTTTTAACAGGTCTCACCTCTTGGGCCTCCACATAATTTTATCAAGGTCTCACCTCTTGGGCCTCCACATAATTTTTAGAGGTCTCACCTGCTTGGGCCTCCACATAATTTTTAAGAGGTCTGCACCTCTTGGGCCTCCACATAATTTTTAATACGTCTCACCTCTTGGGCCTCCACAAAATGTTTAAGAGGTCTCACCTCTTGGGCCTCCACATAATTTTTAACAGGTCTCACCTCTTGGGCCTCCACATAATTTTAAGAGGTCTCACCTCTTGGGCCTCCACAAAATGTTTAACAGGTCTCACCTCTTGGGCCTCCACATAATTTTTAAGAGGGTCTCACCTCTTCGGCCTCCCACATAATTTTTTAACACCGTCTCACGCTCTTGGGCCTCCACATAATTTTTAACACGTCTCACCTCTTGGGCCTCCCACATTAATTTTTAAACACGTCTCCACCTCTTGGGCCTGCCACATAATTTTTAACACGTCTCACCTCTTGGGCCTCCACAAAATGTTTAAACAGGTCTCACCTTCTTGGGCCTCCACAAAATGTTTAACAGGTCTTCACCTCTTGGGCCGTCCACATTAATTTTTAACAGGTCTCACCTCGTGGGCCTTCCACATGAATTTTGTTTAACACGTGATCGTCACCTCTTGGGCCGTCCACATAATTTTAACACGTCTTCACCTCTTGGGCCTCCACATAATTTTTAACACGTTCACCTCGTGGCCTCCCACATAATTTTTAAACGGTCTCACCTCTTGGGCCTCCACAAATTTAACAGGTTCACCTTGGGCCTCCAATTTTAACAGCGTCTCACCTCTTGGGCCTCCACATAATTTTTAACACGTCTCACCTCTTGGGCCTCCACATAATTTTTAAGACGTCTCACCTCTTGGGCCTCCACAAAATGTTTAAGAGGTCTCACCTCTTGGGCCTCCACAAAATGTTTAAGAGGTCTCACCTCTTGGGCCTCCACAAAATGTTTAAGAGGTCTCACCTCTTGGGCCTCCACAAAATGTTTAAGAGGTCTCACCTCTTGGGCCTCCACAAAATGTTTAAGAGGTCTCACCTCTTGGGCCTCCACATAATTTTATCAAGGTCTCACCTCTTGGACCTCCACAAAATTTTATCAAGGTCTCACCTCTTGAGCCTCCACAAAATTTTTAACAGGTCTCACCTCTTGGGCCTCCACAAAATTTTATCAAGGTCTCACCTCTTGGGCCTCCACAAAATTTATCAAGGTCTCACCTCTTGGGCCTCCACAAAAATTTTTAACAGGTCTCACCTCTTGGGCCTCCACAAAATTTTATCAAGGTCTCACCTCTTGGGCCTCCACAAATTTTTATCAAGGTCTCACCTCTTGGCCTCCACAAAATTTTTAACAGGTCTCACCTCTTGGGCATCCACATAATTTTATCAAGGTCTCACCTCTTGGGCCTCCACAAAATTTTTAACAGGTCTCACCTCTTGGGCCTCCACAAAATTTTATCAAGGTCTCACCTCTTGGGCCTCCACAAAATTTTTAACAGGTCTCACCTCTTGGGCCTCCACAAAATTTTATCAAGGTCTCACCTCTTGGGCCTCCACAAAATTTTATCAAGGTCTCACCTCTTGGGCCTAAACAAAATTTTTAACAGGTCTCACCTCTTGGGCCTCCACAAAATTTTCCATGAGCCTCTGGCCAGCCCACGGCCTCTTCCTGCCTTTTGCGGTCCTACGCATCCCTCAACATCCCCACTGCTTTACCTGCTAGACATGACACTGGGCCAGGTCGGGTCACTGACATCTCAAGCGCCAACAATTTGGGCATTTTAAGGCTTCTGCATGTGTTTGAGTTGTTTTTACATTTTAAAGAAGACATGTCTGACCACATCTCACACACAATGACAATTAGGGGTGGGGTCTATTTGCTTTCCCCTTTGCCTATGCCATCTGTGGTTGTCATAGGCAACGTGATTTTAAGGGGTGCAGAATTTTATCTTCTTTTTTGTCTAGTTTGGCTTGGGGTCCATGGCAATGTAGAGGAAAGAAGGTTTCCTTGTATGGTCTCACTTTACAGAGAGGTTACATTGTCTTTGGAGTGTATTGTTGAGAGGCTGTGATAGTGGCGTAATAGTGCGACTTGGGCGCGTTATATGCACCCAGACATGCTTCCCCTGCTGTCCCAGTTGCATTCCAGCAGTGTTGGCATCCTTTTCTGAGGTTTCAGGGTGGACTTGGTGACCTCCAAGTGGTCGAATTGAGATTTCCAAGTGGCGAGCATTTTTTTCCCATAGACTATAATGGGATTCGATAGTCGGTCGAATAGTCGAATTTCGCGGTCTATTCGAATCGAATTTCGAACTTTCGAATATTTCACTACTCGCTCATCTCTACTGCTGATAAAAGGAGAACATTACATAGGACCATTGCATATAGGCAAGTAGTTAGTTTAGTAAGCCAAAGGCTCACTGACTGGAACAACTAAACTGGTAGAATCAGCAGTAATGGAACCTCCTGCTTTGTGTCTTCTAGAAATAAATACAACAGAGCAGTAAGGGGGTCATTTATGAAACAGAAATACATGAAAATGAGATTTGAGTTCACTTTTAATTAATAATGTAATATTTAGTGACATAACCACTGTTTCTGAGAACATGTGTTGCATGGCTCCTGACATCTGTGTTGCAAGGAATCAACCATCTTCTAGCCCCCTCTGAACAGGTATTCCAGTCCAGAACGATTGGAGAACATTTCTTCTGCATTTTTGGGTTTTGCCTTATAGACCATATTTTGAAGTCACCCCACAAGTTCTCCATGGGAATTGACGTCAAGGGATTGGACTGGCTCCTTCATTACCTCAATCCTGTTTGTCTGTAACCAAGGTGTTGTTCACTTATTGGTGTGTTTTGGTCCATTGTCACGTTGAAACACCTATTTCAAGGGAATTTCTTCTTCAGGATCTCCAAGTATTTTGATGAATTCAAACTGATCCATGACCCATCGTATGCAATAAATAGACCCAATACCATGGTATGAGAAACATGTCCATTTCATTGCTCCACCATGCTTTACGGTCTTCACAGTGAACTGACACTTCAATTCAGTGCTCGGGGGTCGTCTGAGATACCCCATTTTTCACTGAAGCCTCATTTACTTCTATGGGACCAGGGCTGCTTGAGAAATGTAGAATATAGAACATGCTGCGATTCTCACGAAACGCAGAAATGATGTGTGAAAAACAACGCTCATGTACACAGAGCTACAGAAATGAATGGGTCAGGAATCAGTGCTGAAAACTCGCTCGTGAGAAAGGGGCCTAATTTTTCTTACATCAATCCACAAAATGTTGCACTACTTCTCTTTGAGCCAGTCATCGTATTCCTTGGCAAATGTTAAGCTATTCAGGTCATGTCTTATTTTTCCAACAGGACTTGGCGGAGAGTTTTTGGTGGTAACCTGGCTTCACTTAATCATCTTCTGATTGTGGCAGTACTCACTTGTAACTTCAGATCTTTTTTGATCTTTTTGGAGGTGATCATAGGCTGAGCAGTTGCCATTCTGGCTGTTCTTTGATCCTTTCGAACAGTAGATCCCAGCTTCCCTTCCTGTCTTTCAGGTTTTGGTTGCCACTTCAATGCACTTGAGATCATTTTAGCTGAACAACCTATAATTTCCTGCACTTCTCTATGGACCAGAAATGTAGCCTTAAAAAGTGACGAACTATGGGTTTGCGACTTCAATGAGGCTGAGCTGTGCCCAGGACACGTGACGTCATGTGTCGTCATGTCACTGGACCTGTGGGAAGCAGAGAGAAGGCCATGGCACGCTGCTGTCTTCTCAAACAGCTGATCGGTGTGGGTTTTGGGTGTCAGACCCCCGCTGATCAGATGCTGATGACCTATCCAAAGGATGGATGATCAGTAGGGGCTCATGTACGCCACCGTGTTTTTCCACATTTTTTGCAGGTCAGATGTGGACCCATTGACTTTAATGGGGTCACAAAAGATGCGGACAGCACACTGTGTGCTCTCCGCATCCGTAAGTACTTAGGACTGTTCTATAGATGGCAGGATGTTCCGTTCCACAAAATGCAGCTACAGCCGTGTGCATGAGCTCTAAGAAGAAGACGGACAACCACTTTAAATAAGGGCCACAATTAACACCTGTTATTCCAGAGATGGATAACTTCATCAATTTAATTCCTGAATGCAATTATTTTGAGGATGCCCCTTTCAATTAATGATTCAATTACTCAGAACGAGTGACATGCAGGCCCTAACTGATGGGTCTGGTTTTTCCTATTACCCCACTACACTACACTACAAATTATTTACTGTGTAGAACTATAACTTCTACCAGAAACAGGGATTTATCAGGTTAATAATGTTGGACTATTTTTTTTATGGCTACTCTATATGTTTGTTAATGTGTGTAAATGTGTACATGTGTTATTTGTTACATGTGTTATTATGTTTTTGTGTACATAAAGGTGAAAACTGTGATATTTTTCTCACTTAAATAAAATGCTAAGGCATGTTGTAACATAGCGGTATTAGTAACATGGCACCATATGGAATACCTACTGGACTGTCCAGGGGTGGACTGGCCATAGACATTAGAGGGAATTTTCCTGGTGGGACAATGCCTATAGGACCATCAAAGCCCTCATCACTGCTGCTGGTAGGGTACATACTACATGGGGCACTATAGGGGGATCATTATTCGAGGAAGTCCAGGCAGCATGCTAAAGGTAGGTTTGGCTTGGTGCTGTGGACAACATCTCACCTCCTAAGCCTCCTGCTTCATATTTTAAAGGGGTTTATAAAACTCATCAGGACTCACATATACATTAGTTAAGGTTGATTTCTTAGAAAAAAAACCTTACTTACATCTTTACATAGTTAACATGCTGCAGCAAAGCTGTTGGGGCCTGTAACAACAATGACTCAGCTCTCCCTCATGAATATTTGTGGGTGTGAATAATCTGCCCTTTCCAGCCCCCTGCAAACATGCCACGCTGCGTTTTTTGTCCGCCCGCCTATCGGCTCGTTTGCTGCGCTGTACCCCTGTGGGCCAGTCTGAGCCTGTAGATCTATATACTGTATGTATATAGAGATATATGTTTCCAGATCTATATCTCTATATACATCTATATATATATCATCTATATATATGTATATAGAGATATATGTTTCCAGATCTATATCTCTATATACATCTATATATATATCATCTATATATATGCATATAGAGATATATGTTTCCAGATCTCTCTCTCTCTCTCTCTCTCTCTCTCTCTCTATATATATATATATATATATATATATATATATATATATTTAAACACTAAGGTGCATAAATTTACTTGTGGGGTGGTTTAGAGGTCCAATCGCCAGTCTCTTGACTTCAGACTTTGAATCTTACGGCTGCCGGGATTGGTAGGGATCGCGCATGCGCTATCCCTTACAGGAGCCGGCCGGCAGCCAGAAGGAGTGAGAGGAGGGCAGAAAGAGGAGGCGGGAACCCAGGCACTGACATTTCAAGTACGGAGCCTGGCCACTCCCTCAAGCAGTGAGAAGCCTGTATATGAAACGTCACCACAGGAGCTGGGTGGATGATGTCGGCGGTCACGTGAACTGCATCAGCCGTGTAGAAACATGGCAGAATAAATGCATACTATACATTACAAAAGTGTTCACGAGTAAGTGAAAAGCAAGATTAGATAAAGTAACTATAACTCGGACGGGACAACCCTTTTAATCTGGAGACAATTAGGGGAGAACAGGGGCGGACACAGACAGCAGAGGGCCCCTGTGCAAAGATTGTGCCTGGGCCCCCACCCCCCAACCCCCCATGCCAAATTTTCAACTTAACCTATTACCTCCTAACATTACATACAGCAATACAAAAATCAGGGTGAGGCTACTTTCACACCTGAAGCACTACGATCCGGCTGGACACAAACCACAGCATGCAGAGGTTTGTGTCCTGCTGATTCTCAGCATTTTTGTCAGATTGTGGCCGGATCTCTGCTGGACCCCATTATGGTTAATGGGACCAGCAGGCATTCTGCATCCAGCAGTGCCGGAGCCGGTGAATTCCAGCAGCCTGTTCTCTGCTAGAACAGCCTGCCAGAATCACTAACGCAGATGTGAAGGTAGCCTAATACAGGTCCACATACCTCTTACATCCAGTGATGTTGTCTTCTTAGATGTAGATGTTCTCTGTCCTCATCTTCTCCTTTCAGACCGACTGCCATGATGATTTTGTTCAGCCATCTCTTCTCTCTGCAGAGTTTCACAGACAGACATCTTAGTTTCCTACTTTTCCATCATCCTCTCACCTTCTGAACACCCCATCCTGCTACCTCTAATACTGAGATGCTGTGCTCCCCAATACTATACTGCAGAAACAGTCCCCCTGAAAACACTAGTACCACACAGATAGCGCCCCCTTCAATAATTATTGGCACAGAGTGCCCTAAAAAATAACTGCACCCATGAAACAGTGTACCTGACACTAATAGTGTAAACATAATGTCCCCCCAAAAATAATGATACAACAAATGCCCTGTTGTGTGGCAGTAAAAAATACCTCCTCTTAGTGCCCCCAGTGGAGCCAATGTCCCTAAAGTGCCCTCATAATGTGTGCCAATGCCCCTATTGTGTGCCCAAAAATCCTCTTAGTTAATTAAGTTAAGGTCCCCATAGTGCCCCATAATTTGCACCAGTAAAGCATACTCTTTATAAAGTGCCCCCATAGTGCTCCTCCCCGTCCCATGATGCCTGACATAATGTGCCAGTATAAAATGCCCCTATAGAGTGCCACAAGTAGATGCCCCGATAATGCACCTCTCCCCTCTTACCCATAGTGCCCCCATAATGTGTGCCAGTATAAAATGCAACTATAAAATGGCCTCCAGTAGATGCCCTCATAGTGCTCCTTTCCCTCCATGTGTGCCAGTATATAATGCCCCCTTGTAGATGCCCTCATAGTGCCAGACTGCCAGTATATAATGCCCCCTTGTAGATGTCCCCATAGTGCTCCCTCCAACTGTGCCAGTATATAAACCCCCTTGTACATGCCCCCATAGTGCCAGTATATAATGCCCCTTTCTAGATGCCCCATAGTGCTCCCTCCATCTGCCCCCATATATAATGCCTCCTTGTGATGCCCATAGTGCCAGTATATAATGTCCTTGTAGATGCCCCATAGTGCTCCTCATCTGTGCCAGTATATAATGCCCCCTTGTAGATGCACCATAGTGCCAGTATATAATGCCCCTTTCTAGATGCCCCCATAGTGCTCCCTCCATCTGTGCCAGTATATAATGCCCCCTTGTAGATGCCCCCATATGCTCCCTCCATCTGTGCAAGTATTTAATCCACCTTATAGATGCCCCCATAGGTGCTCTCTCCCCCGTGGTGTGCCAGTATAATGCCCGCTAGTAGATGCCCCAATAGTACTCCTTTCCCCGACTTGTGTGGCCAGTATAATGTCTCCACAGTGCTCCTTTCCCCCATGTGTGCCAGTAAATGCCCCCTAATAGATAAAAATGCCCCCTCCATACTGGGCAAAAGCGTAACGTTAATAAAAAAAAATAATAAACAGTTATACTTACCTCCACGAGCCTGTCAGCGATGCGATGCGATGCAGGCCTCTTCTGGCCTGTGTCCCGCGCTGTTCGGCTCAGGCGGCGCGATGACTGAGCCGGCCTCCTATCAGAGGAGCAGGTAAGGGAAACGCCTCTCCCCTGCCCTGCAATCATCTGTATCGCTTTCCTGAGGACGGCGATACAGATGAATAATGGAGATAAGCGCTTCCACAATGGAAAGCTTATCTCCTACTGCCGCTGGACCTCCCACGGGCCCCCCCTGCCACACTGGGCCCCTGTGCAGCCGAACCGGCTGCACAGGCGTATGTCCGCTCCTGGGGGAGAAGGAGAACAGAACTTAGCAGCTATTAATAGCCACCGCAGAAAGACAACTTTCCGGGGAAGTATATTGTGCTGCACTATGGTATTGCTGACCCTGCCAACTTGTATTGTCTCCGCCTTCTGTCAATTTGGACACACCTAAAACATTGGGGCCTCTTTTAGTTTTTTTCAGGCCACTTTAGGTTACTCGCCTGTACTGTACTCCTTGTAGAGCTGTATGTGCTTGTTTACATGGCAGAGCTTTAGTGCTATGATTTTATACTTACCATTACCAACATTGTAGTTGTTAAATTCAGGACATGTGAGCCCCATCACAGGAACATTCACAAACCCATCTAGGACCACCCACTTATGGCTTTTCAGTCTGAAAATTAGGGACAGTCCATGAAAATTCGGGACTATAGGCAGCTATGTGATTTTTGTGTACAGTTTTGCGTCATTACTTATTGTGAGCAGGGCTGCCATCAGGAATTTCGGGGCCCCCTACAGGCAAATTTCGCGGGCCCCCCCTTTCGGGTAAACTTTACAGATTTGCTTAATATGCAGCAGCCTCCACATAGCACATTACATCTTTCTTTTTTATGGCATATCACAACTGCTTTTTTTGCCCAAAAGATTAGTAAGCCTGCCACCGCGACAAGGTAGACTCTTTAGGCAGGATCCTACCCTAGGCTAATGTTTTTACGCTACATGTTATATTATTATTATTCACACACTGATAAACATTTTCAATAGGGAAACACAGTTGCCATTAAATTCAGTTACATGCTTGTAAGTGCAGAGTGTTGAGGCACATTGTGTTGATCTGAGGTCTGATGGGGGCACAAGACGCTGATCTGAGGTCTGATGGGGGCACAAGATGCTGATCTGAGGTCTGATGGGGGCACAAGACGCTGACCTGAGGTCTGATGGGGGCACAAGATGCTGACCTGAGCTCTGATGGGGGCACATTGTGTTGATCTGAGGTCTGATGGGGGCACAAGACGCTGATCTGAGGTCTGATGGGGGCACAATGTGTTGATCTGAGGTTTATTATCCCTGTACAGTGACATCACTGTGTGTATTATCCCTGGACTTTGACATCACTGTGTTTATTATCCCTGTACGGTGACATCACTGTGTTTATTATCTCTGTACTGTGACATCACTGTGTTTGTTATCCCTGTACTGTGACATCGCTGTGTTTATTATCCCTGTACAGTTGCATCACTGTGTTTATTATCCCTGTACTGTGACATCGCTGTGTTTATTATCCCTGTACAGTGACATCGCTGTGTTTGTTATCCCTGTACGGTGACATCACTGTGTTTATTATCCCTGTACAGTGACATCGCTGTGTGTATTATCCCAGTGCAGGAAGATGTAAGTGGTCTGTGTTTGTGTGTTTATTTTCTATTTTTCAGGGTCGTGAATGCAGAGGAATACGTCGGATTCGGTGGACTACGTCGGACCAGCTTTTTTTTTTTTTTTTTTAATAAAATGGTCAAACAGGGGTCTGGGGGAGTGTTTATTTCAATAAAATGTTTTATACTTGTGTGTGTGTATTTTTTTTTTTACAATACTACAGTTTTAGTAATTACGGCTATCTACAGACAGCCCTGATTACTAATACTGGGCTTAGTGCTTGCCGGTATGGCAGGCCAGCACTAACCCCAACATCTATTACATCGGCACCCACCACCACCAGGGGTGCCGGGAAGTGCCGGGTACCCGCAGGACCGCACCTTCTAAATTGAGGGTCTGGCTCTGGGGCGGCTGCAGGCTGGTACCATTAGGCTGGGTCCCCCCCTTTTTTCCTTCGCCAGCCAGATACAACCAGCAGCGGCAGCCTGGCACTACCAGGGTGGGAAGGGACACGGTTATTGGCCCTTCCCAGCCTAATGGTACCAGCCTGCAGCCGCCCCAGAGCCAGACCCTCAATTTAGAAGGTGCGGTCCTGCGGGTAACCGGCTGTTCCGGGACCCCTGGTGGCGGTGGGTGCCGAGGTAATAGATGTTGGGGTTAGTGCTGGTCTGCCATACCGGCAAGCACTAAGCCCAGTATTAGTAATCAGGGCCGTCTGTAGATAGCCGTAATTACTAAAACTGTAGTATTGTAAAAAAAAATACACACACAAGTACAAAACATTTTATTGAAATAAACACTCCCCCAGACCCCTGTTTGACCGTTTTATAAAAAAAAAAAAAAAAAAGCTGGTTCGACGTAGTCCACCGAATCCGACGTAGTCCTCTGCATTCACGACCCTGAAAAATAGAAAACAAACACACAAACACAGACCACTTACCTCTTCCTGCACTGGGATAATACACACAGCGATGTCACTGTACAGGGATAATAAACACAGTGATGTCACAGTACAGGGATAATAAACACAGTGATGTCACAGTACAGAGATAATAAATACAGTGATGTCACAGTACAGAGATAATAAACACAGCGATGTCACTGTACAGGGATAATAAACACAGTGATGTCACAGTACAGAGATAATAAACACAGTGATGTCACAGTACAGGGATAATAAACACAGCGATGTCACTGTACAGGGATAACAAACACAGCGATGTCACTGTACAGGGATAACAAACACAGCGATGTCACTGTACAGGGAGAATAAACATAGTGATGTCACAGTACAGGGATAATAAACACAGCGATGTCACTGTACAGGGATAATAAACACAGCGATGTCACAGTACAGGGATAACAAACACAGTGATGTCACAGTACAGACATAATAAACACAGTGATGTCACCGTACAGGGATAATAAACACAGTGATGTCAAATTCCAGGGATAATACACACAGTGATGTCACAGTACAGGGATAATACACACAGTGATGTCACAGTACAGGGATAATAAACCTCAGATCAACACATTGTGCCCCCATCAGACCTCAGATCAGCATCTTGTGCCCCTATCAGACCTCAGGTCAGCGTCTTGTGCCCTCATCAGACCTCAGATCAGCGTCTTGTGCCCCCATCAGACCTCAGATCAACACAATGTGCCCCCATCAGACCTCAGGTCAGCGTCTTGTGCCCCCATCAGACCTCAGGTCAGCGTCTTGTGCCCCCATCAGACCTCAGATCAGCGTCTTGTGCCCCATCAGACCTCAGATCAACGTCTTGTGCCCCCATCAGACCTCAGATCAACGTCTTGTGCCCCCATCAGACCTCAGGTCAGCGTCTTGTGCCCCCATCAGACCTCAGGTCAGCGTCTTGTGCTCCCATCAGACCTCAGGTCAGCGTCTTGTGCCCCCATCAGACCTCAGATCAGCGTCTTGTGCCCCATCAAACCTCAGATCAACGTCTTGTGCCCCCCTCAGATCAGGGTCTTGTGCCCCCCTCAGACCTCAGATCAGGGTCTTGTGCCCCCCTCAGACCAGCGTCTTGTGCCCCCCTCAGACCTCAGATCAACATCTTGTGCCCCCATCAGACCTCAGATCAGCGTCTTGTGCCCCCCTCAGACCAGCGTCTTGTGCCCCCCTCAGACCTCAGATCAGCCCACCCAGCCACTTTAAAAAAAACATACTTACCTGTTCTGCTCTGCCGCTGCCATCAGGTTCCCCGTTCCACTGTCTTCCCTGCCGGCGCACACTATGACCTGACACTTTTACCAAATGTGTACATGTCCATGTGTACATTACATGTTCATGGCAGTGATCTTCTCCCTTTTACAAAGTCTTTTGTATGTCCCTGTAAGGACCATAAGCCATGCAGAAGAAACTAACTATACAAAAGACAGGGCCTCGACCTGGCAACACATACCTACCAACATTTAAAAAACAACAGACCGTAGCACCCATAAAACACCCACTTAGGCGCAGGGCTTGTATAAGCCCTTCCCCTTTCATGGTCCTATTCACAGGACTGCACCTGCAATATCATAGCTGTTAATAGGTATGCAAATGTGTTTCACCATCACCATGTGGGTACCATTACTGGATCATGGCATGTATGTAACTATGCAGACCTTTGCAACTTTTTTGTTTTTTACTCTAATACATTTAAAATGAGTAATGAAATAACTTTGTGACAGGTCTTAATTAAAAAATTGCTTTCGGTTTACAGCTCTATGTAGGCCTATACATCTCCATGGCAACAATGAGCAAACCCTGTATAGTTCCTATACATTTGCAAAGCAGCGATCTAAGCATATAATAGTATATTTTTTTTATCAAGACCTACATATTGCAGAGTTACTTCATTTTTCATTTTAGTTGCATTGGCATCTACACTTTGAAATCCCCCATAGCCAAGTCCGCATGTCTAGGAATACAGGACAGGAACACATGTGGAAAGAAGAAGTAAAAGAAACAATTAGTATGTGTAGCCACTACCAACTAGATAGACTTAGTGTCACGGAAGTATCTCTGAGGTTTGCACACTGTTTTGTGGCCATCTGTAGCGTGCTTTCTTTCACAAGAACTTACCAACCAAACAGGAGCAGGTAACACCTTCATGTCTCACTTGTGCCCTATCCATATATCCTACTAGGTGTGCAGTACCCCAGAACTGGGTTACTGCAAAGGGTTAATTGATTTAATGTATTACCAAATTAAATGTTGTTATTTGCTATGTTTGTGTAACTACTGGCATTGTAGGGACAGTTAAGGGTTAAACCCCTATTGACAGGTTGGGAATTGCAAATTTTTGAATGGGGCTCCCCCTCAGCAAGTTTTTCTCAACCCCCTCCTCCTGTGCAACTCCCAGCCTTGTGGCTTGTCAAGATTGCTCTCTCAGACGAGTCCTGGCAGCTACTCCGTCCATTTCCTACAGTGTCACCATATAAAATGTAATTTTACAATACTGTTGAGGGGATCCTGGCCCCAAAGCAGCCACTTCCTCTGCTTCCTCTATAGCTATGCCCTGGTCTGCACCCTTTAGCCCATGAACATCACTGCATACCTAAGGTTCTGCAAAAAGACTTTAGAGAGAGACCGGAAGAAGGAGTACTACAACTTCCATTATTACTGCTGTCCATACACTGTTATTAAGGATGGATTGCACCCTGTTATTTGCCTCAGAACTGTGCCTTGCTATTGCTGGATGTACTACTACTCCTATTATGCACTTTAGTAAAAAGATGCTTATTTACTGATACCAGCTGGCCTGGTTACTGACTCTTCCATTCCTCTGCCACGTCACCTACTCTCCTGACTTGCACCCAGACAAACACCCAACTACCACCAGGCAACAGCTCCAATACCAGGGTGTGCCCTCCAGTCACTGCACGGCCTCAGAGAGAGCTAGAGGGGAGATTGCCACTCTGAACTACTACCCTTGTCAGGGCCACAATTATCACTCCCATCGTCCTCACAGCACTCCCCGGCAGGTCGCTGCAGGTGGGTATGGGGTAGTTACACATATTCTCACAGTAATTTCCCAGTGTTGGAAGGTTTGATCTATGGTTGATTTTCCTCCTACAGGTTTGTACACCCCTCCCGTTGGTCCTTCTCATCTCTATTGAAGGTGAAGCCCCCTCATGATTGCAGTTTCGTTCTTCATTAACCAGGGTCCCTCTGACTCATTGTGGTGTGACGCTTCTGAAAAAGGAAACTTAGTAACAACTGCCCCGTAATTAATGAATGAGACGGCAGATGAATGGTTACTACATGGCAATGCGTCACCGCTTTGCAGAGTTGACCTCATCACCGTTTATGGAGCAGGTCACTTTCGTAAAAATATATCGGCTAAATTTAGAGGTATGAAGCACTTGATGGGTCTCAGTCGTCATGGAGATGCTACAATTAGGAGCTTAGTCTCTCGAAAAATTAAGCAGAGTTAAAACCAGAGTTAATGGACAGATGGGCAGAAGATGAGATTTCTCCATATGTTTGGCACAAGGAACATTCCTGACTGATAAATCCCAGTGCAACCCTTTCATTGCCAGAACAGACTGAGAAACGGTTTCTTCACCGACCAAGATCAGAGCAGATAATTGTGTTAAATTGTATATTTAGAACCTCTTTTAATATTGAGAAACTTTTTATATACTAAGCATTGTTTACCTGGTACATCATGTATTGTACTCCAGTCACATCCAGAGAAGCATTCACAGCCTGTGGTTGCTGAAAGATACATCCTTAACAGTATGACCCCATGCAAATGACTGTATCCGCTTTGTGGTCCGCGTTTTTTGTGGACCCGTTGAATCCAATTCATCTGTTTTCCGCATTTTTCTGGACAAGTTCTACCTTTTTGTGGAACAGACACAGGGATGCGGAAAGCACACAGATAATCCATTTGCTTTCTGCATCTGTATGTTCATTCCACAAACAGATATTATATGTCCTATACTTGGCCCCAAAATATGGACTAACATCCCATTGAGTGGTCAAGTCAATGGGTCTGCAAAAAATGCGGATGCAATATGGATTCTGAATTCACAATTTGCAAAACAACAACATCATTGCATTATGGAAGTCATAGGGAGGAATTTATTAAAGGGGTATTCCGCTAGGAACAAGTTATCCTCTATCCACAGAATAGGGGATAACTATCAGATGAGTGGGGATCGTACCACTGGGATCCCCACCAATCACAAGTACAGGGTCCCCATACCCCCTGCACGCAGGCATGGGATTCAGCCAGTTCCCTCCGGTTCACCAGATCCGGTTGTTAAAATTACAGCCGGATCGGAAAACCGGGTTACCCGCTGAATTCCGATCCGGTGCGGCAGCAGGAGATGAGCGCTTCCATTGTTGAAGCGCTCATCTCCCAATGTAGTGAGATGAGCGCTTCCACAATGGAAGCGCTCATATCCTGCTTTTCCTGCCCGTGCTGCACTAGCCTGACCTCGTACAGCGTCAGGACGTAGTACGCGCACTCTGACCTGACGCTGCACGCAGTCAGGTGACAATGCAGCACGGGCAGAGAAGAGGAGCGCCGGACCTGGAGCGGAGCCGCGGCGCAGGAGAGGTAAGACAGTTTTTTATTTTAATCTGATGGGGCACAGTGGGCTGATCTGAGGTCTGATGGGGGCACAATGGGCTGATATGAAGTCTGATGGGGGCACAATGGCCTGATCTGAGGTCTGATGGGGGCACACTGGGCTGATCTGAGGTCTAATGGGAGCACAGTGGGCTGATCTGAGGTCTGATGGGGGCACAATGGGCTGATATGAAGTCTGATGGGGGCACAATGGCCTGATCTGAGGTCTGATGGGGGCACACTGGGCTGATCTGAGGTCTAATGGGAGCACAGTGGGCTGATCTGAGGTCTGATGGGGGCACAATGGGCTGATCTGAGGTCTGATGGGGCACTATGGGCTGATATGAAGTCTGATGGGGGCACAGTGGGCTGATCTGAGGTCTGATGGGGGCACAGTGGGCTGATCTGAGGTCTGATGGGGGCACAATGGTCTGATCTGAGGTCTGATGGGGGCACAGTGGGCTTATCTGAGGTCTGATAGGGGCACAATGGGCTGATCTGAGGTCTGATAGGGCACAATGGGCTGATCTGAGGTCTGATGGGAGCACAGTGGTCTGATCTGAGGTCTGATGAAGGCACAGTGGGCTGATCTGAGGTCTGATGGGGGTACAGTGGGCTGATCTGAAGTCTGATGGGGGCACAGTGGGCTGATCTGAGGTCTGATGGGGGCACAGTGGGCTGATCTGAGGTCTAATGGGGGCACAATGGGCTGATCTGAGGTCTGATGGGGGCACAATGGGCTGATCTGAGGTCTGATGGGGGCACAGTGGGCTGATCTGAGGTCTGATGGGGGCACAGTGGGCTGATCTGAGGTCTGATGGGGGCACAGTGGACTGATCTGAGGTCTGATGGGGGCACAGTGGGCTGATCTGAGGTCTGATGGGGGCACAGTGGGCTGATCTGAGGTCTGATGGGGCACAGTGGGCTGATCTGAGGTCTGATGGGGGCACAGTGGGCTGATCTGAGGTCTGATGGGGGCACAGTGGGCTGATCTGAGGTCTGATGGGGGCACAGTGAGCTGATCTGAGGTCTGATGGGGGCACAGTGGACTGATCTGAGGTCTGATGGGGGCACAGTGGGATGATCTGAGGTCTGATGGGGCACAGTGGGCTGATCTGAGGTCTGATGGGGGCACAGTGGGCTGATCTGAGGTCTGATGGGAGCACAGTGGGCTGATCTGAGGTCTGATGTGGGCACAGTGGGCTGATCTGAGGTCTGATGGGGGCACAGTGGGCTGATCTGAGGTCTAATGGGGGCACAGTGTATTGTATTTGTTCCCGTTTTGTTTTTTTACTTTAAAATAAGATATGTGCAGTGTGCATAGGGATTTGTTCATAGTTTTTTTTTATAGTCCAACGGTCTGAGGATCAGTGAACTGGGGGGCATTGCTGGCATATTGGGACCACTATGTGGGCATCTACTTGGGGCATTGCTGGCACATCATGGGGGTATTACTGGCACATTATGGGGAACACTATGGGGGCATTTATACTGGCACGACATAGGGGACACTGTGGGGGCATCTTAAACTGGCACATTATGGGCACACTATGGTGTTGGAGGGGAAGAACACTATGGGGGCATATTATATAGGCACATTATGAGGACACTAAGAAGGGACATTTATACTGGCACATTCTGGGGGGACATTATGGGGGAATCTTGTACTGGCACCTTATGGGGGCACTGTCGGGAAGAGGAGAGGAGCACTATGTGGTCATTTACTAGGGGCATTATATAGGGGTATTTTATACTTGCACACATTATAGGGGCACTAAGGGGGATTTTTTTTTGTACTGACACACATTATAAGGGACATTCTTTGTACTGGTGCTCATTTTAAGTATTGAAGGTGGCAGGATGATGGAAAAGTAGGAACCTAAGATGTCTTTTCGTCAAACTGCAGAGACTAGAGATGGGTGAAAAATCATCATGGCACCTGGTCTGAAAGGAGAAAATGAGAAAAGAGAACGTCTGCATCCGAGGAGAAGTCACTGGATGTAAGAGGTATGTGCGCTGTATGCTAAATAGCACTGAATATAATGTGTATGCAAATATGTCTGTAGTGCTAGGTACAAATGTGTATAAACTGTATATGGAGTAGGTAAATCTACTGTAAGTGTAGCCTAGGTGTAATTTATATACTGTATGGTGTATATTGTATATGTGATTATGTGAGTGTAGTGTCTATACAGTCTGTTTATGTATGCATACCTCCCAACCATCCCAAATCTGGCATAACTAGTGTGTGGGGGGAACAATGGAGACTAGGCAGGGTTGGAACATGTATAGATAGACATTGGATGGAGTTAGAGGTTTGGTCCAGCGCTTTACAATAACTCGCAGCGCTGGTAGTTTAGCTCCTTAAGCTTTTTAAAAGTTTTGTGGTATGTGTATATATGGTGTATTTATGTATGTGTACCATATACAGTACAGACCAAAAGTTTGGACACACCTTCTCATTCAAAGAGTTTTCTGTATTTTCATGACTATGAAAATTGTAGATTCACACTGAAGGCATCAAAACTATGAATTAACACATGTGGAATTATATACTTAGCAAAAAAGTGTGAAACAACTGAAAATATGTCTTATATTCTAGGTTCTTCAAAGACGCCACCTTTTGCTTTGATTACTGCTTTGCACACTCTTGGCATTGTCTTAATGAGCTTCAAGAGGTAGTCACCTGAAATGGTATTCCAACAGTCTTGAAGGAGTTCCCAGAGATGCTTAGCACTTGTTGGCCTTTTTGCCTTCACTCTGCGATCCAGCTCACCCCAAATCATCTCGATTGGGTTCAGGTCTGGTGACTGTGGAGGTCAGGTCATCTGGTATAGCCCCCCATCACTCTCCTTCTTGGTCAAATAGTCCTTACACAGCCTGAAGGTGTGTTTGGGGTCATTGTCCTGTTGATAAATAAATGATGGTCCAACTAAACACAAACCGGATGGAATAGCATGCCGCTGCAAGATGCTGTGGTAGCCATGCTGGTTCAATATGCCTTCAATTTTGAATAAATCCCCAACAGTGTCACCAGCAAAGCACCCCCACACCATCACACCTCCTCCTCCATGCTTCACGGTGGGAACCAGGCATGTAGAGTCCATCCGTTCACCTTTTCTGCGTCGCACAAAGACATGGTGGTTGGAACCAAAGATCTCAAATTTGGACTCATCAGACCAAAGCACAGATTTCCACTGGTCTAATGTTCATTCCTTGTGTTCTTTAGCCCAAACAAGTCTCTTCTGCTTGTTGCCTGTCCTTAGCAGTGGTTTCCTAGCAGCTATTTTACCATGAAGGCCTGCTGCACACAGTCTCCTCTTAACAGTTGTTGTAGAGATGTGTCTGCTGCTAGAACTCTGTGTGGCATTGACCTGTTCTCTAATCTGAGCTGCTGTTAACCTGCGATTTCTGAGGCTGGTGACTTGGATGAACTTATCCTCCGCAGCAGAGGTGACTCTTGGTCTTCCTTTCCTGGGCAGGTCCTCATGTGAGCCAGTTTCTTTGTAGCGCTTGATGGTTTATGCGACTGTACTTGGGGACACTTTCAAAGTTTTCCCAATTTTTCGGACTGACCTTCATTTCTTAAAGTAATGATGGCCACTCGTTTTTCTTTATTTAGCTGCTTTTTTCTTGCCATAATACAAATTCTAACAGTCTATTCAGTAGGACTATCAGCTGTGTATCCACCTGACTTCTGCCCAACACAACTCAGGGTCCCAACCCCATTTATAAGGCAAGCAACCCCACTTATTAAACCTGACAGGGCACACCTGTGAAGTGAAAACCATTTCAGGTGACTACCTCTTGAAGCTCATCAAGAGAATGCCAAAAGTGTGCAAAGCAGTAATCAAAGCAAAAGGTGGCTACTTTGAAGAACCTAGAATATAAGACATATTTTCAGTTGTTTCACACTTTTTTTGTTAAGTATATAATACCACATGTGTTAATTCATAGTTTTGATGCCTTCAGTGTGAATCTACAATTTTCATAGTCATGAAAATACAGAAAACTCTTTGAATGAGAAGGTGTGTCCAAACTTTTGGTCTGTACTGTATATGGGGCATGTATATGTAAAAACGTGTTGTGACGCCGCGTGTCCGCCGTTTAGTAGGGAACCTGTTCTTATAAATTTGAATCTCACCCCTGCCTGCACGCCCCTAAAAAACTCCAATAGGAGTTTCGGAGATAGCCGAATACAGCACTCGGCTATATCCGGAACTCCCATAGAAATTAATGGGCGGCCGAGGGCATGTGTAACCAGCCGCTCCGGTCATTTTAGGGGAGCAGCAAGGGGCTTGCAGAGGGCATGGGGCCCCCATTCTCTTGATAGATGGGGGTCCCAACAGCAGGACCCCCACCCATCCTATGCATAGGGGATAATTTGTACCTACTGGAATACCCCTTTAAGACGTTTTGGTCTTCTTTGCGCAAAATGGTTAGCCTTTTGAGCTGATTTAAGCCATATTTATCAACTGCGACTTTTTAAACAGTTTTAAAAATTGTTGCTCTCTTACTCCAGTAAACAGATGTCGTATAAGTGGAGTAACATCTCAAGATGGAAGTGTTAGATTTAAAGATGCACCAAATTTATGAAAAATTGGGGAGATTTATCAAAACTGGTGTAAAGGACAACCGACTTAGATGCTCATAGCAACCAATCAGATTCTACCTTTCATTTTTCAAAGTTCTTTTGGAAAATGAAAGGATCTGTCTGCTTGGTTGCTATGGACAACTAAGCTGGTTTTCCTTATCACCAGTTTTGGCACAAATCACTGCAACACAGAGGACTGCAAAATTGACTTCGGGCGCTGACTTGCAACGATGGAGCTGCACCCAAAAAGCTAATTAACGGGGTGTGGGGTGTCCTATCCTGAGGATTGGCTTTCACTTAGTAACGACTGGACAACCCCTTTAAGAATTTATGTGGAGAATTTAGGATTGCAGGCCAGCCATACAGTCTGAACCAGCATAGATAGCAATAATATGTTTACTGTAATACTGGCCCCAAAGTACAAGAAAACAAGACTGCTCTCTAAGGACGTGTGAAATGTCACCCATAATTTCAACATTGCACCCAATTCTAGCAGAAAATATTTAAGTTACATTTTCTAGTGTAATCTAAGCATCGTGTGTGATCAGCGGCGACGAGCTGAGCTAATGAAGACGAATGCCGCCGCGGCTACTGCTCTGTATAATTCTTTACGGCTGTTTTGGGCTCATTGTCCCGGCTTCATCATAGTGTTATGGTAATAATAATCTATCAGAGCGACACCTGGAATAACACAGATATCAGGACGACACTGAAACCACATTCCGAATCTTTATCGGTTGTCACAGAGAAAACAGATGGAGCTTTGCCTAGGACTTGATCCTCACCTGTGGAGGAGACATATTGGCTTTGTCAACGCTTTGTCTTTTCACTGCATAATTTAATGTCAACAATAAAATATGCATTAAAATCACACTCGGAATCCTGACTGGGATTTACATAGCTCTGGGTACAGAGATCTCAGGTAAAATGCAGCTTTTCCTGATTTATTTATAGTGCTGCAGTTATAAAATTTCGCTTCTGATGTTTATATGTAGTCTTAAATATGAATGAAAGCACAGTTCCTCCTAATATTTCCCATTAATGCTGCGTGATCTGCAGATGGAGTAACTCTACTTTGTGAAGTAACTAAGTAAAGCTTCTTGCAGGTATTTAAAGGGGTCCTCACCATACTCATTATTAAAATGTCCCACTGGTCCTGCTCCGCCTCTCAGACCCCCTCTGGATCTTCAGCGATCATGTGCTGTCCATCATCTTCCATTCACACATGAGAGACCACTAAGGCCAGTAATTGGCTGGAGCAGTCATGGGAGCAATGAACGTGACATCATCAGTATAGGCCAAGTGGGGTTTGAAGTGCCAGGCACCCTAGCTGCAGAGTGGAAATAGCTAGGGTAAACCCTAGCTAGGGCAAACCCTGCCAAGAGATGGCCGGATCAAAAGTACAACATGCTGTACTTTTGTTCTGGCCGCCTCTCGGCAGGGTTTGCCGTGCTGCGGCCGGATCCGTGGCCCGCCCCCATTACAGTGAATGGGGCCGGAGCGTAGTTCCAGCCCCACACGTGCATCTGCGGCAGCACGAATCCAGCAGGCTGTTCACCTGTCAGAACAGCCTGCTGGAGTCCCATGCCGCAGGTGTGAAAGTACACACCGTCCCATGATAACATCCCTCCCTTCTGCCCTAACATACAGTCCCAGTTAAAGGGGTTCTGCAGTTTTTTCAAACTGATGATCTATCCTCTGGATAGATCATCAGCATCTGATCGGCGGGGGTCTGACACCCGAGACCCCCGCCGATCAGCTGTTTGAGAAGGCAGCAGCGGTGCAGGAGCGCCGCGGCCTTCTCTGTGTTTACCGCAGGCCCAATGACGTCACGACTACTATCTAGGGTGGCCATCCGTCCGGTTTTTGGCCGGACAGTCCGGTTTTTGGACTCCTGGTCCTCCGTCCGGCTAAAGGCCAGGACGGACGGCCAGAAGTCCTCCTTTTTAGGGGCGCAGGAAGCAATGAGCGCTTCCATCAATACAGATGGAAGCGCTCATTGCAGGAGCTGGGTCTGTACTCACCGCTCAGCTCCTCCTGCGCTCCGGTGTCTTCCTGTCTGGCTGCGCTGCACACGCCTGACTGGTACAGCGTCAGGACGTAGTGCGCGCACTCTGACCTGACGCTGCACGCAGTCAGGTGACAGTGCAGCGCGGGCAGTGAAGAGACAAGAGCGGTGAAGCAGAGCTGCAGCCCAGGAAAGGTAAGATTTTTTTTTTTTTTTTATGGGGCACAGTGGGCTGATCTGAGGTCTGAATGGGGCACTACAGGCTGGTCTGAAGGGGGCACTACAGGCTGGTCTGAAGGGGGCACTACAGGCTGGTCTGAAGGGGGCACTACAGGCTGGTCTGAAGGGGGCACTACAGGCTGATCTGAGGTCTAAAGGGGGCACTACAGGCTGATCTGAGGTCTGAAGGGGCACTACAGGCTAATCTGAGCTCTAAAGGGGGCACTACAGGCTGATCTGAGATCTAAAGGGGGCACTACAGGCTAATCTGAGGTCTGAAGGGGGCACTACAGGCTGATCTGAGGTCTGAAGGGGGCACTACAGGCTGATCTGAGGTCTGAAGGGGGCACTACAGGCTGATCTGAGGTCTGAAGGGGGCACTACAGGCTGATCTGAGGTCTGAAGGGGGCACTACAGGCTGATCTGAGGTCTGAAGGGGGCACTACAGGCTGATCTGAGGTCTGAAGGGGGCACTACAGGCTGATCTGAGGTCTAAAGGGGGCACTACAGGCTGATCTGAGGTCTAAAGGGGGCACTACAGGCTGATCTGAGGTCTAAAGGGGGTACTACAGGCTGATCTGAGGTCTGAAGGGGGCACTACAGGCTGATCTGAGGTCTAAAGGGGGCACTACAGGCTGATCAGAGGTCTGAAGGGGGCACAGTGGGCTGATGTGAGGTCTGATGGGGGCACAGTGGGCTGATCTGAGGTCTGGAGGGGGCACAGTGGGCTGATCTGAGGTCTGATGGGGGCACAGTGGGCTGATCTGAGGTCTGGAGGGGGCACAGTGGGCTGATCTGAGGTCTGATGGGGGCACAGTGGGCTGATCTGAGGTCTGGAGGGGGCACAGTGGGCTGATCTGAGGTCTGATGGGGGCACAGTGGGCTGATCTGAGGTCTGATGGGGGCACTACAGGCTGATCTGAGGTCTGAAGGGGGCACTACAGGCTGATCTGAGGTCTGATGGGGGCACAGTGGGCTGATGTGAGGTCTGATGGGGGCACAGTGGGATGATTTGAGGACCATTACAGCAGGTCCTTATTATTTCTGGGAGCACTACTGGAGGCACTATGGGAAAATGGTTTCTATTATGGGGAATTATTACTACTACCAGGGGTACTATTGGGGGTGTTACTATTATTAGTACAATATGGAGGGCACTACTGCTAAAAAGGGATACTGGTGGAGCATTATCACTATTGGGGCACTATTACTAATGGGACACTCTAGGAGAGAATTATTAGTGGGAGCACGGTGACTATATGGGGTCCTACCTATATGGCACTGTTATATCTACAGTATAGTATTTGGGGACATTGGGGAGCACAGTGGGCGCAGTATTTTAGGCAGCAGCAGGATAACAGTAAAAGTGGGTAATCTATGATGTCTTTGTGGCAGAGAGAAGATGGAGCTGAAAGAAGTGTCATGGCGGTGTGGGCCAAATAGAGAAGATGAGAAAAGAGAAGATCTACATCAGGAAGACGTCACTGGATGTAAGAGGTAAGTGGTGCTGTATCATCTGGTATGTCTGGTGCTGGTGAATGTAATGTCCATCCAGATATGTGTCACCTGCCGGTATATGGTATGTTACTGCTGCAGCCAATCAGTGCTCTAATGCTGAGAACTGGCTGCAGTGGTCACATGCCATACACCTGCCCATCAGTGTGCACATCACCAGCACTATGACAGATGTGCACACTTGCCCATTACATGCCTGTCAGTCTTTGTTTACGTGGCAGCAGCAATGATGCCAGAAAGTCCAGCGTGTCACAGGCGTCACCACTGCAGCCATATAACCAAAGCATTCAATGGCAGGGAGGGAACAGCTGAGAATTGTGGATTTCTTTTCCATCTGCCATATTTTATTTTTAATTACTGAACAATCCTCTTTATTCTAACCACACTAGAGCGGTATTTTTATAGTTAGGCTTGCTGGCTTGAATTTTCACGTGGTGGGGGTGGGGGTGTATGTGTGGTAAGAGCCAGTGGAGGTGTGATGGGTGATGGTGTACGAGCCGATTGGGGGGCGTGGTTTAGCAGATTGGGGGCGTGGTTTAGCAGATTGGGGTGTGGTTTAACATATTGGGGGTGTGGCCGAAAATGTCCTCCTTTTTGAGATGAAGCCAGTGGCCACCCTACTACTATCACTGGCCTGGGCGGGGCTAAGCTCCATTCATGTGAACGGAGCTTAGCCCCGCCCATGCCAGTGATAGTAGCCGTGACGTCACTGGGCCTGCGGTAAACACAGAGAAGGCCGCGGTGCTCCTGCAGTGCTGCTGCCTTCTCAAACAGCTGATCGGCAGGGGTCCCGGGTGTCGGACCCCGCCGATCAGATGCTGATGATCTATCCAGAGGATAGATCATCAGTTTGAAAAAACTGCAGAACCCCTTTAAATAACTACAACTCCCAGCATCCCTCTGCTTCTCCCTTCACTTACCTCTTCTGATGTAGCAGAGCTCACTGCAGCTTCTTCCCCACAATTCTCCTCTTCAGTTTAGAAGACAGGGGTTGAAAAAGACTGTCCTACCTATCTTGCAGTCTGTTCGATTCAATTGTACTGCAGTCCTGAGGACGGCAATACAATTGTATTTGTCTAACAGGCAGGACATTTGGGGCCTGGGAGAAAACATCAGGGGCCCAGGCCCCAAATGTTTTAGCCTAGCAACGCCCTTGGTAATCACTATTTGATAACCCCTTTAAAGGCATATTCTAACAATAGCATCTTTTGACATTCAAATCAGATGGATTTGATCTGGTAGATCCTAGTAATCATTTTCTGTGGATAAGAATATAACTACTATGATAGTACAAGTATAGAACAGATATAATACTGCTATGTATATGCATGTAACTATTATAAAACAGGTTCCAATGTACAAGAATATAACTATTATAATACTACTCTCTATGTACATGCATATATATCTAATATATAAAGCTGAGTGTATGTGTGTGTGTATGTCCGCTAAAGGAATCCGCACCGTCGCAGCTACAATCACGAAATTTGGCACACAGGTACATCAGGTGTCTGGGAAGGTTTTAGAATGGGTCTCAGCTTTCCTGGACGTACCGTTCCTGAGATATTCCCAAAAAATGCATTAGCCAATAGAAGCCTGGTCACATGACCCTTATCAGCCAATAGAAGCTCACAGGCAGTTAGTCTCCACACACACCAGGTTTCCAAACAATCTAGCCAGTTCACTGCTGTAGGTCTGCTTTAAAGGGGCAGAGCGCTGTGGATGACACTGTTAAAGGGGTATTCCAGTTATGATAAATATAACTTATGTTTTAGACTAACTCATCATCAATCATTACCTCATATAATGTAAATTTCACATATTTACCGTTCAGTAGTAATAAAAGGTGTTTTCTTCCACTGCTACCCACTTTCCTCCTAAATTACTATTGCATGACTTGTAATTTAGGCCACCCTCGAAAGAAGGACTTAAAAGCCCCATCCCCAGGTCCCACTAAGTCACACCCCCGACTCAGTCAGGCCACGCCCCTTCCACTCCGCATTTGACCTGGATTGAAGAAATGAAGGTAAAAATCAACTTCTGTCAGCTGCAGGGGAGGGTGACTTTTAGAGGTAAGCGAAGCTATTCGTCGATTTGTTGATTCGTATTGAATCTTGGGATTTTTCAGCTGCGAAGCGAATCCGAATATTAGGTGATTCGCTTCGCTTTTGTACGCACCGCTACGTAGTTTGTCCGCTAAATTATACGCTATTCTACGTATAATTTAGTTACTCTATACGCTGTTGCGCAGACTCCTCCCTGGCAGTTACTCTACACGCTGTTGCGTACGAATTCTATTCAGCAATGCAGACTCCTCCCTGGTAGTTCCGCCCACTTATCCTGCGTGCGTGGAAGACGTGGCAAGTCAGCAGAGTAAGATGGCGGCGAGACAGCGAGGTCCTGACTGGGGAAGCATGTTGTGGGCAGACGACCCCTATGAGGAGAAGGAACCGGAGATCTATCTCTCACAACTCAACAGGAAGTCGGATGAGGTGCCTGCTGAGGTGGTGACTCCACTGGCTGACAAGGCGGAGGCGGCAGGAGTTCCCGCTCCGCTGCACAAGGACTACTCCTTATGCCAGAATTTGATGGTCCCTGAGGCTGTCACCCGGAATGCCCAGACCGTCTGGGAATATAAAAAGCTGGTGGAGGAGTGGGTGGTGCAAGTTTTGGAGCTCCCACGGTCCGGTGACCCTAAGCTGGAGTGCCGAAGGGGAACTGTTATTTGGTTCAACGTGGAGTGGGGAGTCGGTTTCATCGGCGATGAGGAGACGGCGGAGGAATTATATGTTAACCGCCGTTCGGTTAAGCGGCTGTATCTTCCGCCCGTACGCCACAATCTCCACGCAGGGGATTACGTGGAGTATACCCCCATGAAGAGCCTCCAAGGCCCCTTTGCTACTGGGGTGAAAATCTTAAAGCGACCACCTACTCCTGCAGCGCCCCCGGAAGACTGGAGTGAGGAGGCCCAGGCCGCAGAAGAGGCTTGTGACCTTGAGACCTTGAGATTTGAAGAGAAATCCCAAGGTCAGGATCAGCCGGAACCCCTGATTCCTGATTTGCCGCCACCGCCACCGATACCACCGATCCTTCATGTGGGACAGATGACCACGAACACTTTTGTGTACCATCCAACTGTGGTACAGTACCACTACCAACTGCCATGCCCATGGTAGTTGCAGGCCGCACAGTCCGCCGCTCGTGGAAGACCGTTACCATTACCGTTACAGCCAGAGATTCTGTCACCTGGTATGCCGGCAGGAGGATCTGGCCACTACAGAGTGATGGGCAGGGCCAAAGTTACCACTGCCTTTGCCAGTGTGACAGCCCAGTCACCAAGAAGACCATCCTTGAGAGGTCAGCGGGGGTCTGCTGCCGCAGCCAGGGCCGCTTTCATGATGAGGCAGGAGCGCCCTCTCATGTCCTTTAGCTCCAGCAGCAGTGAGGAGTACCTGCTGGCCTTTAAAGGGTTATTCTCATTTTAGACAATGGGGGCATATCGCTAGGATATGCCCCCATTGTCTTATAGGTGCGGGTCCCACCGCTGGGACCCGCACCTATTTCCAGAACGGAGCCCCCGAAGTGAATGAGGGCGCACTGCGCATGCGCAGCCGCCCTCCATTCATTTCTATGGGGCCGCCGAAAATAGCCGAGCGCTGGCTCGGCTACTTCCGTCGGCTCCATAGAAATGAATGGGAGCGCACCCCGCATGCATGGCCCGACTCCCATTCATTTCTATGAGTGGCGCGGGGAGCTGCGCCTGGTGGTGGCCAGACCCCCGGAAACCTGGGGTCCTCCAGGCGCAGCGCTCCCCGCTCCGTTCTGGATATAGGTGCGGGTCCCAGCACCTATAAGACAATGGGGGCATATGCTAGCGATATGCCCCCATTGTCTAAGATGAGAATACCCCTTTAAGTAATTCCAGCAGTTTTTATGGGAGCCACAACATGGACTTATCCTGAAGGGTGGGCATTAGTTGGCCCTTGTTTTTAGTTTTGTTGCCCAGCGTTTGTCCTCACCCAGATGGCCATGGATTGTTAGGACTCCCCCCATCAAAAAAAAGTTTTTTTTTATCCAAGTTGCGCTTACGTGCGCCTCATCCCTTTTTTCCCCCTTTTCAGGTTATTTGGGGAGCCCCTCGAAAGAGGATTTTTTAAAGGGAACCTTTGCTGCTATTTTTTTACCCATTTGGATTACAATTTTACCTATGTGGATTACAAATTGCGACTGAGTTTGGGACTCTGCTCCAGTTCTATGACAAGCGTTAGAAGAAAAGAGACTTAAACATGTCCGTGAGCATACTAGGTAGGTGATATTTAAAATGTTTATATTATACTTATAATAATGTATTTGCACTATTTACCATATATGTGTCTCGAATATTCGCTCTGCCTCTGAGGAGTGCACGCAGCGGCCTCTCCTCGTATGTGCCTGCGTATTACGTAATTGCTTAGACAATAGTACGCTGGGATTTGTAAGCTATTTGTACGCTCATGCGTACGTCTTCTAAGAAGTTGCGTACATTTTGTAAATGAACGATCGTTATTAGTGAGTGAATGTTCGCTAATAGCACATAATAACGTATATTTTGTACGCAAATACAACGAATCTATCTATCGAATACACGAAAGTTTGGCGAATGTTCGGTGAATAATTTTTTCAATGATTCGCTCATTTCTAGTGACTTTCTCCCTGCAGCTCATGCTCAGACTGCACAGTGCTGCTGTCTGAGAGTGAGCTGTTCAAAAGGACATCCCTGTGTCCATCCAGGCCCTGCGCATGACAGAGGACAGGGAGTCAGAAAGCCAGAATTTCCAGCCTCCTCCCAATGTGAAGCCATGCCACCAGGGGCGTAGCTAAAGGCTCATGGGCCCTGGTGCAAGAGGTCAGCTTGGGCCCCCCCAGCGCTGGTGCACCTAGCTTTTCTGCCAGCCAAGTCAAAAACTGGGTAAGGCTACATTCACACGACAGTTGTTTTTGTGGCCTCCGATCTGCATATTTTGAGGCTCAGATGCGGACCCATTCACTTCAATGAGTACTGTGTGCTATCCGCATCTGTATGTCCATTCCTATTTTTGTCCGTTTTGTGGACAAGGATAGGCATTGTTACAGTGGATCTGCAAAAAAAAACGGATGCCATACGGAACATCATCCTTTTCTTGCGGATCCGCAATTTGCAGACTGCAAAACACAACGTTCGTGTGAATGTAGCCTAATACAGCGCCCCATACAAGTGACGTCTCCTCTGATGTAGATCTTCTCTTTCCTCATCTTCTCCTTTCAGACCAGACGCCATTTTTCAGCCATTTCTCATCTCTGCAGTTTGACAGAAAAAAATCTTAGTTTACTACTTTTCCATCATCCCCCCGTCTTCTGGACAAATCATCCTACCACCCCCAATACTGTGCCACTAGTACCACACAGAGAGTGCCCTTCAATAATTATTGGCACACAGTGTCCTAAAATAACTGCGCCCAGCAAATAGTGTCCCTGACAGTAATAGTGTAAACATAACGTCCCCCAGAAATAACTGCGCTATGCTGATACTGTGCCAGGGTGCCCCCACAGTAATAGTGCTCCCAAAGTCCCAACTAATAATTCTCTGCCAGAGTGCACTTGTTAGTAATAGTGCCCCCAACAGTACTAATGTCCCCACTGTGCCCCAGAAGTAGTAATGCTTCCAATGTGCCAGTAAGAAGTGCCCCAATAATGTGCCAGAAGTGCCCCCCAAATTTCATCCCAATAAAGTGCCAGTAAGAAGTGCTCCCCACCCATAGATGCCTCCCAAATTATGTGCAAGAAATGCCCCCAGTGCCCCCATGTGCCAGTAAAAATGTCCCCAGTGCCCCATGTGCCAGTAAAAATGCCCCCAGTGCCAGTAAAAATGCCCCCAGTGCTCCCGTGCCATTAAGAAATGCCCCCAAGTGCCAGTAACAAATGCCCCCAGTGTCCCCATGTGCCAGTAAAAATGCCCCCAGTGCTCCCGTGCCATTAAGAAATGCCCCCAAGTGCCAGTAACAAATGCCCCCAGTGTTCCCATGTGCCAGTAAGAAATGCCCCCAGTGCCAGTAAAAATGCCCCCAGTGCTCCCATGCCATTAAGAAATGCCCCCAAGTGCCATTAAGAAATGCCCCCAGTGCCAGTAACAAATGCCCCCAGTGCCCCATGTGCCAGTAACAAATGCCCCCAGTGCCCCCATGTGCCAGTAACAAATGCCCCCAGTGCCCCCATGTGCCAGTAAAAATGGCCCCAGTGCCTGTAATAATGCCCCCAGTGCCAGTAAAAATGTCCCCAGTGCCCCCATGTGCCAGTAAAAATGCCCCCAGTGCCCCCATGTGCCAGTAAAAATGCCCCCAGTGCCTTTAATAATGCCCCCAATGCTAGTAAAAATGCCCCCAGTGCCCCCATGTGCCAGTAAAAATGCCCCCAGTGCACCCATGTGCCAGTAAAAATGCCCCCAGTGCCCCCTTTTGCCGGTAAAAATGCCCCCATGTGCCAGTAAAAATGCCCCCATGTGCCAGTAAAAATGCCCCCAGTGTCTGTAATAATGCCCCAATGCCAGTAAAAATGCCCCCAGTGCCCCCTTTTGCCGGTAAAAATGCCCCCATGTGCCAGTAAAAATGCCCCAGTGCCCCATGTGCCAGTAAAAATGCCCCCAGTGCCCCATGTGCCAGTAAAAATGCCCCCAGTGCCCCCATGTGCCAGTAAAAATGCCCCCATGTGCCAGTAAAAATGCCCCCAGTGCCCCATGTGCCAGTAAAAATGCCCCCAGTGCCCCCATGTGCCAGTAAAAATGCCCCCAGTGCCCCCATGTGCCAGTAAAAATGCCATGTGCCCCATGTGCCAGTAAAAATGCCCCCAGTGCCCCCATATGCCTGTAACAATGCCCCCAGTGCCCCATGTGCCAGTAAAAATGCCCCCAGTGCCCCCATGTGCCAGTAAAAAGGCCCCCAGTGCCCCCATGTGCCAGTAAAAATGCCCCCAGTACTCCCATGTGCCAGTAAAAATGCCCCCAGTGCCTTTAATAATGCCCTCAATGCTAGTAAAAATGCCCCCAGTGCCCCCATGTGCCTGTAGAAATGCCCCCAGTGCCAGTAAAAATGCCCCCAGTGCCCCCATGTGCCAGTAAAAATGCCATGTGCCCCATGTGCCAGTAAAAATGCCCCCAGTGCCCCCATATGCCAGTAAAAATGCCCCCAGTGCCCCATGTGCCAGTAAAAATGCCCCCAGTGCCCCCATGTGCCAGTAAAAAGGCCCCCAGTACCCCCATGTGCCAGTAAAAAGGCCCCCAGTGCCCCCATGTGGCAGTAAAAAGGCCCCCAGTGCCTTTAATAATGCCCTCAATGCTAGTAAAAATGCCCCCAGTGCCCCATGTGCCAGTAGAAATGCCCCCAGTGCACCCATGTGCCAGTAAAAATGCCCCCAGTGCCCCCATGTGCCAGTAAAAATGCCCCCAGTGCCCCCATGTGCCAGTAAAAATGCCCCCAGTGCCCCCATGTGCCAGTAAAAATGCCCCCAGTGCCCCCTTTTGCCGGTAAAAATGCCCCCAGTGCCCCATGTGCCAGTAAAAATGCCCCCAGTGCCCCCATGTGCCAGTAAAAATGCCCCCAGTGCACCCTTTTGCCGGTAAAAATGCCCCCATGTTCCAGTAAAAATGCCCCCAGTGCCAGTAAAAATGTCCCCATCGCCCCCATGTGCCAGTAACAAATGTCCTCAGTGCCCCCATGTGCCAGTAAAAATGGCCCCAGTGCCTGTAATCATGCCCCCAGTGCCAGTAAAAATGCCCCCAGTGCCCCCATGTGCCAGTAAAAATGCCCCCAGTGTCTGTAATAATGCCCCCAATGCCAGTGAAAGCCAGACTGTCCAGCCTAAAACCGGACCTCTGGCCACCCTAGGGGCAGGCTGATGTTAGGGTGGCCAGATGTCCGGCTTTAGGCTGGACAGTCCGGTTTTCTGGCTCCTTGTCCTCCGTCCGGCACAGTGCCTGGATGGACGTAGGGATGTCCACCCTATCAGTAGCTCACGCTCAGACAGCTTCTCCTCCATGTCTTCACAGAGCCGGGGGCGTGGCCTCATGTTTAGTGGTGTGGCTAGTGGTGTGGCTTCATGGGGTCCGGGGGCGCTGCTTCATGTTTGGGGGAATGGCCGGTGAGGTCCAGCTTTCTGGGCTGAAGACAGCGGCCACCCTAGCTGCTGTGGAGGTCACAGTTAAAACAGAGGGCCCTGTAGAGGTCACAGTTAAAGGGGAGGCTGCTGTGGAGGTCACAGTTAAAGGGGAGGGTGCTGTGGATGTTTCTGTTAAGGGGCGGGCTGCTGTGGAGGTCACTGTTAAAGGGGCGGACACTGTAGAGGTCACTCTCGATATCTTTTAACGACACAAACAAACAGTAAATTAAATAGATTAACCCTTTCTACCCCGGAGGTTTTTTCGGTTCTGCATTTTCGTTTTGCGCTCCCTGCCTTCAAACAGCCATAACTGTTTTATTTTTCTGTTCACATAGCTGTATGAGGGCTTCTTTTTTGCGGGACAAGTTGTACTTTCCAACGCCACCATTTAATATTGCATATGGTGTAGTGGGAAGCAGGAAAAAAATTCCAAATGGGGTGAAATTGCAAGAAAACCGCTATTCCGCTACAGTTCTACGGGTTTCTTATTTACAGCGTTCGATGTGCATTAAAACTGACCGGTTACTTTCATTCTACTGGTCAGTACGAATCCGGCAATACCTAATATGTATAGTTTTTCCTGCGTTTAGATGGTGATAAAATAATTAGAAAGTTGCCCTTTTTTTTTTTCCTTGTCATATCTTGACCCCTATAACTTTTTGGTATTTATGTGTACAGAGCTGTATGGGGGCTCATTTTTTGCGGGGCGGTCTGAAGTTTTTATTGATACAATTTTGGGGTGTGTATGACTTTTTGATCACTTTTTATTTAAATTTTTTTAGAAAAAAAAGCGACAAAAAACAGCGAATCGCCATTTGGACGCTTTTTTCCGCCACACAATTCGCCGTATTGGAATTTTTTTTTTATATTTTAAAAGTACGGGCGTTTTCAGTCACGGTGATACCCATGATGTTTATATTTAAGGTTATTTAGGTATTTATTTTTTACTTATACGGAAAGGGGGGTGAATTGAACTTTTATATCTTTTTTATTTTTTATATATTTTTTAACATTTTTTAAAAATTTTTTTGTGATTATTTTAAAGCTCAAATATGAGCTCATATATTGTGTTTTGTTTTTTTTTTCTTTATGAGCAATCATGGATTTACTAGATGCAGTTAAATCCATGAATTGTTCATTTCTTATCCTGGCCTGCCATCTAGTGGCCAGAATAAGAATTGCAGTTTGAAAACTGTAATCCTCACCAGCGAGGATTACAGTTTTCATATGGTGTACAGACACCCCGATTGGCCAATCGGGGCGTCTGTACACCACCCGGAAGCGTAGGTTTCCGGGTTCAGACGCATCCTGATGCCGTGATCACGTGTATCACGGCATCAGAAGGCCCAGGAAGTCTCCGCAGACGGAGGTAAGAAATGGCAAGTCTCTGCTGTTAGAAACAGCAGAGACTTGCCGGCCATGACGCCCGCCGCACCCGCGAGCGGGCGTCATGTCCCCGCACCGCCCGAGCGCCGTACATGTACGGCGCCGGTCGGGAAGGGGTTAAATATACCCGGGCGAAGCCGGGTCCTTCAGCTAGTCTACTATAATACTGCTTCCCATGTACAAGAATATAACTATTATAATACTGTTCCTATGTACATGCATATAACTACTATAATACTACTTTTTATGTTCAAGAATATAACTATTATAATACTGCCTCCTATGTTCAAGAATATAACCACTATAATACTACCTCCTATGTACATGAATATAACTACCATAATACTACCTTCTATGTACACACATATACCATATTTCCCCCAAAGCAGGGGAAAATGGCAGTGCATGCTATGGTGCAAATGCTAATGACCGCTTCCATTATGGAAGTGGTCATCAGTGTGCAGGAGGTAAGGTGAGTGGTGAGTGAAGTGCAGCGCTGGCTGTACTCACTGCTCTCTGGTGTTCATCTGGGCCCCGCTCTGCACTGTACCCTGACTGCGTACAGTGTGAGGACGTATTGCTTGTAGACAGGCACTATGACCTGATGCAGTGCGATGTCATAGTGTAGCACAGCGTCCGAAAGAAGACCAGGGAGTGGTGAGTGTAGGAAGAGAGCACAGTCCAGAGCAGGAGAGGTAAGTACATTTATTTATTTTTTTGTCTGATGGAGCTTGGTGGTCTGCTCTCAGGTCTGAAGAGCAATGGGGGACTGATCTGAGGTCTTAGAAAGAATGGGGGTCTGATCTGAGGACTGGTGGAACTTGGGGGGTCTGCTCTGAGGTCTGAGGAGGAATGAGAGTCTTATTTGAGGCCTAAGAAGGAATAGAAGTCTGAACTGAGGTCTATTGGACCTCGGGGGCAGGCCACAAAAGCATGTGAAATATGCAATAATCCATTATAGGACAACATGAGCATGAAATACAGGATGCATTCAATAACTCATTACTCAGTACACAAATAAATGAAAACCAGTCCAGCTCACCGGATGGTGCTCAGGAATGAAACCCACTTTGGCTGTGGGTTAAACGGGTCAACCAGGGTACATTCAATACAGTGTATCAATCTACATGAATATACATCCTGTCGGGATGTGAAGATGATTAGACATGTGCTGCTGTCCTTCAGTAGATCTTGTAAAAAGATGGCTGCTATGAGCTGAGCTAATGATGTCACCAAAGTCATATGTAATGACAACAGTAATGGGCATAGGGCAATTGTAATACTAAATGCTAACTAGCTCGAAACTGTTTACACAAACTGCCACTAGATGGAGCCAAATCAACATGAATACTAGCAGACATAATAGTGCTTCCTATGTACAATAATATAATTAATACTGCCCTTTATGTAAAATAGTATAACTACTACAATACTGTTTGCTATCTACAAGAATATAACTGCTATAATACTTCCTCCTATGTACAAGAATAATACTGCCCCCTATATATAAGAATATAACTACCATAATGCTGCCTCCTGTGTACAATAATATAACTACTATAATATTGTCCCCTATGTACAAAAATATAACTACTATAATACTGCTTCCATGTACAATAATTCAACTACTATAATACTACCCCTATGTACAAGAATATCACTAGTATACTATAATACTGTCTCCTATGTACATGTATGTCATTTCTCTAATATTGCCCTTGTACAAGAATACAACTAGTTTAATACTCTCTCCTATGGGTTGAATATGGGAGTATTGTTGTGCATTATATGGCAGTGCTATTTGTAAATATTTGGGGTTTTTACAATTAAAGGTGTTGTCTGGGATAATTATTCTAATGCTGAGCACAATGATCGGCTGCAACAGTTATGTTTGGTATAGATATATATACTGTATATACATCATTGTCTACGTCACCAACACTGTGAAATGCACAGTGAAGTGCAGGCGTACAGAATGTCACCACTGCAGCCAATCACTTTTCTCAGAGCAGGGTCATAACGATCGTGGTCGGAGAGGGTGCGACCGACCCATGCTGGAGGCCTGGAACACATGATGCAGGTGAGCTGAGCTCTCTGACAGGACCTGGCATGAAGTACAGTGACAGTGCCGGGCCCTGTTACATATGAGTGGGGAGGTAGTGGGGAGCACTACTGGGGACATTACTAGGGGCAGTGGGGGATCACTACTGGGGGAAGTGAGGGACACTACAGGGGGGAAGTGGGGGACGCTGTTGGGGACACTTCTGGGGAGATTACTAGGGGCAGTGGGGGACACTACTGTGGGTAGAGGGGGGCAGTGGTGGACACAACTGGGGGCAATGAGGGACAATACTGGGGAGATTAGTGGGGGACACTACTGGAGACATTACTAGGGGCAGTGGGGGGCACTACTGTGGGTAGGGGGGCACTACTGGGGGCAGTGGGGAACACTACTAGTGGCAGTGGGGGAGGTTACCGGGGGGGGACACTACTACTGGCAGTGGGGGACACTACTGGGGGCAATAGGGGACATTACTGGGGCAGTGGGGGACACTATTTGCTGGGGCAGTGGGGAACATTACTGGGGGCAGTGAGAGACATTACCTGGGGAAATATTGGGGGATCAGGATCCAGGGGTGTAACAATCGCGGTCACACAGGGTGCAATCGGGCACGGGTTGTGGAAGGGGGGGGGGGTATGATCCAAAGTTTGACCTGGGGCCCATAGCACTGTGAAAGTATAAGACATTAAATGGGTTAGTCCATGAAAACTATTTATCACCCATCCACAAGATAAGTGATAAATATCATTGTATTACAGGGGTCCGACCGCTTAGACTGCGCTCCGCCAGTTCCATAGAAATGAATGGAACAGTGAACCCACATGTGCACTACCGCTCCAGTAGTGAAGTGAGAAAATCCTCATTCTCAGGATGTATTATAAGGGATCCCAATGGTCAGACCCCTCACGATCTGATATTTATCATCTGTGAATAGGTGATAAGTAATTTTCGCAGGGTAACCCCTTTAACCCTATGTGCACAGTGTCCTTCTAAGCCGCACAGTAGAAGTGATTAATAATACTGGTAACCTTTTCTTGTAGCTGGTGCTGCTGGTGGCGGTGGGGGGAGAGATTCTGAGTCCTGTGGTTAGATAATACTTCTGGGCATCTGACAACACAGGTTATTGATAGAAAAGAAATGTGGAGATTGGTGACTTTACAGGAAAAGGTTAGAGAAATATTGTTTGTGTTGTATATAATACATCATGTGTCATCTCCAGCACAAACAGCTGCAGGGAGATTATCTGCTTTTTGATGAGAATTCCTCTCGAAGTTTTCCTAAGTTTCAGCAATGATTGCATCAGCTGGCCACTAGAGGCGCTGCTGCGCTCCTTTCGCTGCATGATTTTTTAATGAATGAATTTTTTTTTTCAGGTTTTAAACTGAAATTAGAAATAATATTCTACTGTGCGTAAGAAGAAATGTGAACCCCCAATACTCCAGCAGAAAAATGAGGAAATGGAGAGAAAATATTTAAAATATCTTCATGGGATAATAATTAACTCTACTTTTTGTTAATAGACATTCAGTCTGAGCAGAAGCTGGCTGTAGAACAAGTGAATACAATCTTCTGTTCCTTGTTATTAACCATTTCAGGCCAGGGCAAGACTAAAAGCAGACTGGTCAAAGAACATCTGTTAGCAGATTTGTACCTATGAAGCTGGCTGACCTGTTACATGTGCACTTGGCAGCTGTGTTTGCCCCATGTTCATATTGCTGAGGAAGTAGACATTTTAATATATGCAAATGAGCCTCTAGGAGCAATGGGGGCTTTACCAGTACTCCTAGAAGCTCTGCTCTCTCTGCAACTGCCACACCCTCTCCATTTTATTGACAGGTCCAGGCAGTATGTCCGGTCACAAAACAGAATGCTGCCGAAACAGAAGACATCCTGATGCATCCTGAACGGATCTCTTTCCCTTCAGGATGCATGAGGACTAAATGAAAAAAAAAACAAAAACGGATCCGTTACTAAATACATTGAAAGTCAATGGGTGACAGATCCGAGGCTTGCAGCGGTTTTGTCTCCAGTCACAAAACGGAATACCGAAGATGCATCCTGAACAGATCTCTTTCCATTCAGAATGCATGAGGACTAAACGGAAACATTTTTTCCGGTATTGAGATTCTCTGGTGGATCTCAATACCGGAAAACAACAACGCAAGCGTGAAAGTAGCCTTACTCCTATGACACTGTCTCTGTGCTCTGACAAACCCTCCATATGCACTAAAAAGGGTCTATGGAAACCGGTTATCCAACATCAAACCTTCAAAACATACATTCATAGCAGCACATTCTGGTGTAGCTATATTATTTTATTATCTAACGATTAGTAACAATATTATTACAAAATATTTTCAGTGTTCTCCCACGTATTTTATTGTATCTCAAGCACATAGGAAAAAACAGTGCAACTGTGCTGATAAAATAAATCCCTGGCAATGCTGCTTTTTAATGACATCGTTCTCTAGGGAGCACAGAACGTAATCCACATGTGCAAAATGTATCAGTTACACAATTTAGATGCGGTAAAAATAGAGACACATTATAAGGTTATAAGAACATCTTAGATCAACACAGCAACTCAAGGTCTCAGAGCTCCACAGAGGATTTCAGCAGCTTGGGTGTCAGTAATTTTGCATTGACCTTTGTGGAAGATACATCCGATGCTACTGTTTGCTTTGCTTCTATGCTAATCAGAGGGAGAAAGAGAGAGACAGAGAGTGTTTGCTTTCCCCCAGTGCTTCCCACACTGTGGAGGAGCAGAGGGTGGATGCTGCCATGGCTGCTGCAGGTTACTACAATGCGCAACGCCTCCCCCCCTGCACGACAGCGACTTGCAGCAGAATGGTACAGCCCAGAATAGAAACCAGGCAGATCTATCAGCTGACGACGCTGCTGCCAGCTCCAGTCTCATTAGTTTTCGAAGCCTCCTTTTTACATCTCACTTTTTTTTCCTCCTCTCCAAAGTGGATTTATAAAAGAATAGAAAAAAAGAGCCGTGAGAGCAGGAAGAATCCGATGTGCTCTCTTCTAGCTCACCCACACGTTTCGGGCTCAGTTCCATTTTCCCAACTTTCCTGCTCCCGACTTCTTCCGACCCTTGCCTGGGATGGGTTCAAATTTTAACGATATTGTCAAACAGGGTTATGTCAAGATAAGAAGCCGGAGACTTGGGGTAAGTAACCTGCTCTTTATTAACTGTTATTTCTATGGCACGAAGTAATATTGGAGGGGCTTCATATCTAGAACCTGTACTGTATGCGAAGTCTTCTTTAATAAGATAATAATACTTCACCCAAATATGGTTTTGGAGTGTGGGGGGAAACCCATGTAAACATAGTGAGAACATACAAACTCCATGCTTCTGTCGCTCTGGTCTGATTCAGTGATAAGCACCATGCCCGCTGAGTGTGATTCCACTTCTGGATCCACACAATGATTAAACCTGATACATTTTATCTATTGACCAGGATATTGCTGCTTGAGAGCTACAACGTTGCCAAAGCCGAGAGGACTGTTGCACTTGTAGGCAGAGTCTATCCAAGGCATTGTCTAAGTCACTCATCCTACTTAAGGGAAATATTAGTTTTTGTCTCCAGCTGCTCCTGACACTGCACAGTCAGGTGCTACGTACCTTGAGCTTAGATGAAAGTAGCGGTGACATGTGGGTTTCTGTCTGCTGCTTATCTTGCTGCTTTCTGACATATTGTTGCTGAGGAGGGAGGGTCACACATCTCCATCACTGGAGAAGGATAGAGATTTATGAATGAAGGGCAGCTGTCAGGTCTGTGAGAAGACAACTCCCAGCATGCCCTGACCGCCTGCAGCTGTAAGGACATGTAGAGAGTTGTCCTTTCACAGCAGCCCGAGAGCCACAGGTTGAAGATCATTTCTCTAGGGGACAATCTGAATATTTACCAGCACAATTCTGATATAGAAAGAAAATACAGAAATTGTAGATATTGGATATTACATATAATAATAGGAACAACAACCACCATCATCATGAGAGGATGAAACCTTAGATGAAATACAATAGATATCAATAGGTTGCCATGATTTAGAATGTATTATTATATGATATGATCTTCTGTATTATGAGTGAAAACACAAACTTTCAAGGTTTGCCTCATTGTGATATTATATGATGTCATGTTACACTACCAGAAAATGAAAAAAAAAATGCCTGAAATCGTACAATGATTGAGCTGAGATTGACAACGTATAAACTGCTAGTGGTGCTTGGTCAATGGTCACACAACCAAAATGGTATACCCTTAATTTTGGGTTCTGCAGCAGGCATTTGTTGAGGCAAGGTGCCAGTCTGGCATGGTAAAGTTGGATATCCTCCTGTGGTACTGTACATCATTCCAAGATCTTTCAACTTGGACCCATAGTTCATTCAAGGTGGTGGTTGCCTGCTGTGCATGGGAGATGCGTCACCCCATCCAGTCCCAGGAATTTTTTTTTGTAAATTTCTTTTTATTAATGTTTTCATAGAAAAAGCACAATACAGTGTGACATGAAATCATGAGACATGGAATAACAATACAGAAACCGACCCAATACAGTGGTGGTTAATAAAATCCATATAATGGTCTTAAGTTGAGTCGATCTGTGTGAACGCGGGACAAATAAAGCTCTATGTCTATGTCCTAACCCAGAAAAGAAGCAAAAGACATAGTATACAACATCAGGACAGATAGCCATACAAATGTTTCCTCCAGAAATGCCATATGGGAACAGCCATGGTAGCTAATGGTACTCCACACCACGACACCTGGTGTTGGTCCTGTGTGTCCCCGCACTATGCATGATAGCAGTTGCGCTCTCCAGCCCTTCTGTGTACTCCAATGCAACGATCAATGGCAAACAGTAGTGCTCAGTGATGAAAGCAGGTTCTGCCTTGGTACTAATGATGGTCGCATGACAGTTCGCACACAATCTGATACTGCTGATGAACAAACTGGGATATTCTGAATCAGAAAAAGTGGTCACAAGGGGTTACACTTTACTGAGAAAATTCATAGGTAATAGTGATATCAGCAATTAAAAGTTCTGGTTGATTAGCCAAACATCTGGAGGGATTTTAGTCGGTGACCAAGAGTTGTATGATTAATTGTATAAGCCCCAACCCAACTCTATGATCTGCTAAGGCTGAGTTCACATCGGCGTTCAGCCTTTCCATTCTTCTGCTTTGAGTGGAAACCTAGTGGACCCCATTATAGTCTATGGGGTCAGTAGGCTCCATTCGGCTCAGTTATGCGCCAAATCCGTCCTTTCCGTTCTCCTGTTCCTATAACGGAGCAAAAGAACGGAAAGGCTGAACGGTGATGTGAACTCAGCCTTAGCAGATCATAGAGTTGAGTTGGGACTCTCAACATTTTCCAGAATGAAAGGGGTTGGGGGTGGGGCACTTGATTAGCCACTTGAAGCCCTTTGCTTCCAAGATTTTGCATCCTATGCAAAGCCCGTTGGTCATTTCATTTTGATAATCAGTGTAGGTCCCTTTTCATGGACTCTGCTATTGTTATCTTACTTCTTGTCCTATGACCCGTCACAAGATGTGGAATTCTCCTTCAAATTAAAAATAGATATGTTTAATGGGAAAAATAAAAGTTTTTTTTGGTGACCCCCATCCTACCCTATCATTTTGCTAGAAATATGGTTTCCGTGTAACAATGTAACTACACCCCCCTCGAAATAACTCATTCAGTCCCAGACCTGCTAGAAGCCAACACAAAGAGCAGAAGCCTGCGGGCCATATAAATATTTCACGCTGTAGACAGGAGTGTGCTTCATTTTTGAGGGCACCTCCTCAGCAAGTTAACATTTGAAGAGAAGTGAAATCTTGGAAAATAGGAGAACTTTGGACGGGGCAGGGAATTTCGTTACAACTATCCATTTTTCAGTGCCTTGTGATCTGTCAAGTCTGAGATTCACATTTTAGTGAATCAGCAGAGAATTCAGGGAGACCTGACCATCCATTCAGTGCACCCCCACCTAGAATCCCTGGACTCACCAGCACTAGGACAACATGGACAAGCAGTTCTGGAAGCAGTAAGTGGTTCAGGTCAGTGATGAAAGACAATAAGCAGACAGAGACACGCCAAGGAAAGCAGGGGTCGTCCAAGCAAGGAAAGCAGGGGTTTAGTAGGTCAAAGGTCTCAAGGTAAGCGGTAAATACCGAATCTTACACCTGTGGCGGAAATGTTTCCTGTTGTTCAGTTGATCAATAGTATATAATTATATCATTTATTATATATTGCATATGTAGAATATGGATGTATTTCTTCTATCGTACAATTTAGGGCTCATGCACACGACCATATGTATTTAGCTGTCCGCAAAACGCGGATCTGCAAAAAATATGGATGACATCTGTGTCTTGCATTCTGTATTTTGTGGAACGGAACAGCTGGCCACTAATAGAACAGTCCTTTCCTTGTCCGTTATGCGGACAATAATAGGACATGTTCTATTTTTTGTGAAACGGACATGCGGAAATACGGATTCGGTCCGCAAAAAAAAAAAAAACGGACTTGGAAAGAAAGTATGTTTGTGTGCATGAGCCATTATTGTGATATTGCAATGTGTTATTTGTGATTTTACATCGGACTTTGCCCTACCATATTAGACACTAAGGGAACCACCCCGGCCATACATCTATCCCTGCGCTTTGAGTCCCTGTGAGAAAAGCTCATTTCAAATGTTTGTCATTGTAAAGTGCCAAATGACAAATTCATCTCTGCTACATCTGAATGTGAACTGTTCTTAACTGACATCTGTCACCTAGCTTCAGCTCATTGAATTACCTCGTCCTCACTTGCATGATAAGTGGGCAGATCCTGAAATACTCTCACATCACCATAGTACCCGTCTTCAAAAATATCAACACACATTTCTCTCCTGAAATATTTTGCCGCCCTGCCTTCACATGCATACACAGGTCAATGTCTTAGCATCTTTCTGCTTAAATACTCTGCGCAGCTGTTCTTTTAACTGAACACCAACTTCATTTTAAATATACCACTTATATTTAAAGGGATGAGGCTCCCATCTTTTCTGCGACTTGTTATTATAAGCTGAGCGCCCTGCCCCGACAAAACAATGAGTAACATTAGCTCATTCCTTATTACACAACATGGAGCTTCCCCATTTCTTCTGGGCCTGGAACCAAATCCGGCAGCATGTAGCTTACATTCCTCACCCTGAATCCTAGTGGCTTCACATGGACAGAGATGAAAGGGAACACCGACCCCTGAGAGAGATCTATAAAATCCTCCGTCTGCTAGATGCCCCTCCTTCACCCGCGACATGGTTATTTCTAGGACGCTGCAGATTTATATAAAGTGCATTGATTAAAATAAATCCATCTGCCACATCTCTGCTGAATATGATCAGGGTCTGGGGACTTTCCATCACACACAGAAAATCCCAGCTTGAAATAGCAAAGTCCCAACAGTCCAGAACCCGCTGCATCAGTGTAATGCCAGACAGCAGCATTTTCTGGATTATTGGGCGTCTGGATTCAGGACTTTGAACGATGCAGAAAATGATCAGGCAAAAATTCTGCCACTTTCTAATACACGTTGGTCCAGATTTACAAATGTGTAGGCGCATAGAGTCTCCCTAAAATGTGGCACAAACTGGCACAGTTTGGGCATAATTTAGTGTAACTAGGGTTTCTATACTTTTTTAGCCTACAATTCTGTCTCTGTCTCAAAGAAGAAGGTGGTATAGAGTTAGATGAAAGTGTCTATCCCTGCACCAGATTTATTATCCAGCCTGAGCCCCTGTGATAAATCGGATTAGTACATCTGGGGTTTAGTGTTTCAGTTCCTCATCATTTTCAAGACTTCTGCTTGCAGCCAGTGAATAGAAAAAAAAAACCCATTGCTTAAATCTAGCGGCTGAAAACCCATTTTGACCTAATACTTCTCACAACTGAGGGTTTGCCACAATTTTTATCTCGATGTGAGACTCTCCTATGTGACCTACGTAAACAGCCAGAACTCCAGTCTGGTACAAAGTAATAGTGCAGGTAAAATGTATGATACTATCAGAAAAATACATGCATGGCTGTAGGTCAGGCATACCCAACCTGCCGCCCTCCAGCTGTTGCAAAACTCTCAGCCTACAGCTATTAGGGCACGCTGGGAGTTGTAGTTTTACAACAGCTGGTGGCCTGCAGGTTGAGCATCCCTGCATGTAGCTGATGTGTTTAGTTCACAGAGGATTGTGTAGACTGGATATGATTGTGTCTATGGATGGGTTTCCAGCCTCTAGATAATGTAAGTGCAGCAAGCCCCTAAGAAGCTGGAGTAGAGGATGGGAGTAGTAGTGGCCCTAATGATGATGTGTCACAATGTACTCCCTCAGGCTGTCGCTCCCTGGGGTCAGTGCAGTGAAGAGAGGGCACCCTGTGTTCCTTCGGGGCACTCCCTATAGCTAGGGAATTTGCCTGATGGTAGTGTGGTGGTGCCCATGGTGTTGAGGTCCATGTGGGTGCTAGGCAGGGCACGTGATGGAAATGCAGTGACCAGCGTGTGGTGTTGTGAGAGTCAGAGACCAAGCCAGATTGAACTTAAAGGGGTTGTCTCACTTCAGCAATTGACATGAGAAAATTAATACAAGGCACTTACTAATGTATTGTGAGTGTTCATATTGCTTCCTTTGCTGGCTGGATTCATTTTTCCATCGCATTATACACTGCTTGCATCCATGGTTACGACCACCCTGTAATCCAGCAGGGATGGCCGTGCTTGCACACTGTAGAAAAATGTGCTGAACTAAGTGCACTCCTGTGGCCTCGTCCACCAGAGAGATTGGTGCCTTTTCCTATAGTGTGCATGCACAACCACCGTTGATGGATTGCAGGATGGTCATAACCACTGAGAATGGCAGTGTATAATGGGATGGAAAAGCAAAGGAAGCAATATGGAAAATCATAATACATTAGTAAGTGGCTTGGATTAACTTTGACTACATGAGAAATGCCTTTTGCTGAAGTTAGACTCCTTTAACAAAAGTCTATCTTTACTGTGTGCACAATAGGAGTTGTAGTGCACCCAGCTGGTATCTGTACCCAGTACAAATTCCTTCCAGATGTCCATGCATGAGCTAAGCAGTTTATTTCAAAAATGGCCCTCTAGTTATTCCTTCTCTTGCTAAAGTCCCTGCTATTGGGATCTCTGGCTAGCAACTTCAATATGGCAACCGTGGCTGTAATGTCCACTAGTCCTGGGGTGCATAGGGTGTCTTAACTTGTTTCTCCTCTGTTTATGGGATAGAAGCACATGGAGATGGCCTTCTCTACAGCTACTCTGATTGGAAACCTCTGAAGCCAGCCCACACCCTAAGCTCCAGAGAGGGGTTGGCCAGGATTGTTAACTTTGATCCTGCCTTGGTGAGTGTGTAGTAGATAGCATTAACATTACAAACTTTATGCAACAAACCAAACTTTGCAGATACCCCCGGGTCTGGGGTACTGCGTAAGTAATGTTTCTAGTCAAAGAGCAGGTATAAAGTTGCAGATGTTTGCAAATCTGTTTACATAAGTAGAGTACCCCTTTAATGGTAAATGCCAGACAAATTGTGACATCAGGCTGAATATGTTATTGGGGTTCTGAAAATCTCACTGTTGTAGGGCCCTGTTGCTTGTGTTATTATGGGTTACTGTAGCTCTTACTTTTATAGGGCACTGTTGCCTGTTCTGCTATGGGGTACTGTAGCATTCACTATCATGGGGGCATTATGGCTATCACTGTTATGGAGAACTATAATTTGTTCTGTGATGAAGAGACATGTGGGTATTTGTGAATATGTGGGTGTTGGTATGGAAAAATCAGTTGATGTCAAGAGTGCAACAGTAATGTTCTTCATATAATGTGTAGTAATGCCCGTAGCTTAGGCAACAAGCTCTGGAAGCTAATGGCTATCATATCTAGGGATAATTCAGATCTGGTTATGATAACAGAACCTGTTAGCTGATGAAATCGCTCAAATGGCTATAAAATTAGATATTGTTATCATTGGTGACTTAAAGGGATTGTGTGGTTTCTGATATTGAATACCTATGGTCAGGATCAATATCTGATCAGCGGGGATCCGACTCCTAGCACCCTCGCCGATCAGCGAGCACTGCGTTCTCATCAATTTTTGTGTCCAGCCGATTCTCTGTATTTTTGCTGCAATGCAGCCAGATCTCTGCCGAACCCTATTATATATAATGGAGCCAGTGGGCATTCCCTTTGCATCTGGCAGTGCCAGATCAGTAGAGTTTTGGCAAGCTGCCAGAACAGCCTGCCCGAATCGCTGCCACAGATGTGAAAGTAGGCTAAAATGGTCCCCCACACTGAATTTAACTGGTGGACCATAGGCACTCTAGTCCGACACTGTCATATTCTTTTGAATATATTTGTAAGTGACATAGGAGAGAAGGTTTGGCAGGTAATGTTTGCCTGTTGCTGAGGTCATAATGAAGTGTAACAAGCATTCCTGGAGGTGTCTGTTACATGAAACTGATCATATATCATTTCTGTAAAAATGGTCAAGGCAATTCAATGTTTCCCAATGTTGTGTAGTTGTGTGATAGCCAGGACTTCACAAGAGAAGGATTTAGGGGATATAATTTCTGAAAACTTCAAAATGGATAACTAGTGTGGGCAGGCAGTAGGGAAAGTAATTAGGACACTGAGCTGCTTAGCTAGAAGTATAACCAGTGGAAAGCCGAGATCACATCTGGACCAGTGTGGGCAGTTCTGGAGACCTCATCTACAAAAGGACATTGGAGAAGATTTAACAAAACTGGTGTAAAGGAAAATTGACTTTGTTGGCCATAGCAACCAATCAGATTCCACCTTTAATTTGTCAGAGCTCCTTTGGAACTAAACCAGTTTTCCTTTACAGAGAGAACTCTAAAATCAATATTTGCAGTGACCACCCTTTACCTTCAAAACCGCACCTATTTTTCTATGTATACTTGTACACAGTTTTTGAAGGAACTTGGCAGGGAGGTTGTTCCAAACATCTTGGAGAACTAACCGTAGATCTTCTGTGGATGGTAGATTTGCTCAAATCCTTCTTTTTCTTCACGTAATCCCAGACATACTGGAAAATGTTGTGATTAGGGCTCTGTAGAGGGTCATATCTTCACCTCCAGGACTCCTTGTTCTTCTATACACTGAAGCTAAGCATCAATGACATTGACTGTATGTTTGCGGTTTGATGTGCTGCTACAGAATACATTTAAACTATTAACTATTCTATTTTTGAAAGCATTCATACAACATTTATTCAACACCTGCCTAAAATATTTCCACAGTACTGTGTACTGTAGTTTTGTGGGAAAAGATTAGTTAAAACTTGTAATTTATACATTTAAGTCTCTGAGCTCAGTTGTACTTGGGGGCCATATTATCAGTGATTGATAGCATTTTCTGTGTAAGTGTGTATACAAACATACTGTAGCTGTCAGTCACTGATTGTTGTGCAAGAGCAAACAGAAAGAGGGCAAGGGCAATTCACAAATACCAAAGGTTTGAAAGGGTTTTCCATTTTTTGACTTATTTGTTTATATAATAAGAAAACATACACGCAGAGGTGCACCACCAATGAGACCAGGTGAGGCGATTGCCTCAGGTGGCAAGACATTGGGACAAGTGGGGTCAGTGGCAGGGCTGTGGAAATATTTCTCTACATTCAACTGTACCACAATATGCCTTAAACAGTAGGACTGGAGGGGTTGGGCGCCGTTTCAATTTTCGCCTCAGGCAGCAGAATGGCTAGGTGCACCCCTGCATACATGCATTCAAAAAGCTGCATGCATACCTTTATTATATCAGGCAGTTGACGCCTACATGCTATAGAATGATATAGCCTATGGATCAGTTCTTTATAATGTATCCATGGCCTAACTGAATCATGGTATCAGTCATGTGATACTCTACACCTCTTGTAATTTCTGGCATTCAGAAAGCGACAGTGTTACATGCCATAGATTTGCTGGGACAGAAGAAGGACACATTTATTGATAATTAAATAGGACTAGTGTTAAAAAATTTTTTTTATTGTGGTTATTACAGTAACTACATCACTGTGTCACGACAGGGAAACAAGGGATAGTGTGCCCTGTCTGAACCCCACCTCTTTCCCTGCCTACTTACAGTAGATGCCCTAGGCGGCAAAACCGTAACTTGGAGACAGTCCCTATGCTGAGTACGTGCACAGGGAAGGGAAGGGAACACAGGGAAAGACGAACACAGACAGAACAAACACAATAGCAGAATAGTCAGCAAGCCAAGTCAAGAACAGGAGGTCACGTCAAATACCGAGGGGAATCACAAAAGCGTAGTCTAAGTCCGAAGCCAAAATCCAATATACCAATAATCAACAGCAAGGTCCAACACACAGCACTGATCTCAGAAGACTAATCACAGGCATCTGAGCGAGGCAGTTGCCATCTTTAAATAGCCCGCCCAGGATCATGTGATGTGGCCAGCATCACATGACCTGAGGCGGAGCAAGCTGTCCAAACAATATGTAAAGTAGCCATGTGGTGTGATCAGCACCACATGGCTAAACCCAAACAGAGAATTAACTCATGAAGTGCTGGCTGACAAGACCAGCACTTCAATTCCCTATTGCTCGTCTCTAGGGGGGCGGAGAGGTCCGGCGATGTCGTGCAGAGGGAGCGCGACGCTGACCTCGCGTGACACACTGCCTGTTTTTACAGTGGCCTGTCTCTAGGTGATGCTGTAAAATGGCTGCCTGTTTATAGGTTTGTTTCTACATAGACACTAACAGACATACTGCTGCAGATAGTCATAATATACAGTACAGACCAAAAGTTTGGACACACCTTCTCATTCAAAGAGTTTTCTGTATTTTCATGACTTTGAAAATTGTAGATTCACACTGAAGGCATCAAAACTATGAATTAACACATGTGGAATTATATACTTAACAAAAAAGTGTGAAACAACTGAAAATATGTCTTATATTCTAAGTTCTTCAAAGTAGCCACCTTTTTATGATTACTGCTTTGCACACTCTTGTCATTCTCTTGATGAGCTTTAAGAGGTAGTCACCTGAAATGGTATTCCAACAGTCTTGAAGGAGTTCCCAGAGATGCTTAGCACTTGTTGGCCCTTTTGCCTTCACTCTGCGGTCCAGCTCACCCCAAACCATCTCTATTGGGTTCAGGTCTGGTGACTGTGGAGGCCAGGTCATCTGGCATAGCACCCCATCACTCTCCTTCTTGGTCAAATAGCCCTTACACAGCCTGGAGGTGTGTTTGGGGTCATTGTCCTGTTGATAAATAAATGATGGTCCAACTAAATCAAACCGGATGGAATAGCATGCCGCTGCAAGATGCTGTGGTAGCCATGCTGGTTCAGTATGCCTTCAATTTTGAATAAATCCCCAACTGTGTCACCAGCAAAGCACCCCAACACCATCACACCTCCTCCTCCATGCTTCACGGTGGGAACCAGGCATGTAGAGTCCATCCGTTCACCTTTTCTGCGTTGCACAAAGACACGGTGGTTGGAACCAAAGATCTCAAATTTGGACTCATCAGACCAAAGCACAGATTTCCACTGGTCTAATGTCCATTCCTTGTGTTCTTTAGCCCAAACAAGTCTCTTCTGCTTGTTGCCTGTCCTTAGCAGTGGTTTCCTAGCAGCATTTTACCATGAAGACCTGTGCACACAGTCTCCCCTTAACAGTTGTTGTAGAGATGTGTCTGCTGCTAGAACTCTGTGTGGCATTGACCTGGTCTCTAATCTGAGCTGCTGTTAACCTGCGATTTCTGAGGCTGGTGACTCGGATGAACTTATCCTCCGCAGCAGAGGTGACTCTTGGTCTTCCTTTCCTGGGGCGGTCCTCATGTGAGAAAGTTTCTTTGTACCGCTTGATGGTTTTTGCGACTGCACTTGGGGACACTTTCAAAGTTTTCCCAATTTTTCGGACTGACTGACCTTCATTTCTTAAAGTAATGAGGGCCACTCGTTTTTCTTTACTTAGCTGCTTTTTTCTTGCCATAATACAAATTCTAACAGTCTATTCAGTAGGACTATCAGCTGTGTATCCACCTGACTTCTGCCCAACACAACTCATGGTCCCAACCCCATTTATAAGGCAAGAAATCCCACTTATTAAACCTGACAGGGCACACCTGTGAAGTGAAAACCATTTCAGGTGACTACCTCTTGAAGCTCATCAAGAGAATGCCAAGAGTGTGCAAAGCAGTAATCAAAGCTTTGTAAAGCAAAAGGTGGCTACTTTGAAGAACCTAGAATATAAGACATATTTTCAGTTGTCTCAATTTTTTTTGTTAAGTATATAATTCCACATGTGTTAATTCATAGTTTTAATGCCTTCAGTGTGAATCTACAATTTTCATAGTCATGAAAATACATAAAACTCTTTGAATGAGAAGGTGTGTCCAAACATTTGGTTTGTACTGTATATACTGTATATGTTCTGCTCAATAATACACTACTACTATCCACCTGTTAGATACCTGGGCAATTAAATGAAATCCAGGTCATATGATTGCTCACATAACTGACGCCATGCTTATTCTTATCCAGTTTCCCTATGGATGCATTTTACAGGACAATACCATTTTTTTTTTCTTTTGGGAGAAGCCACTGCATTGATAAAACAAAAGTCTGTGAGCAAAATTTTAGATAGTTGTTCAACATCCTAGTCTCTAAATAAATCTAATATATAAAGCTGAATGTATGTATGTATGTATGTCCGCTAAAGGAATCCGCACCATTGCAGCTACAATCACGAAATTTGGCACACAGGTACATCAGGTGTCCAGGAAGGTTTTAGAAAGGGTCTCAGCTCTCCAGGACGTACCGTTCCTGAGACATTCCCAAAAAATGCATTAACCAATAGAAGCTTGGTCACATGACCCTTATCAGCCAATAGAAGCTCGCAGGCAGTTAGTCTCCACACACACCAGGTTTCCATAACAACCCAGCCTTTTTCCTTCATTGCTGTAGGTCTGCTTTAAAGGGGCAGAGCGCTGTGGATGACACTGTTAAAGGGGTATTCCGGTTACCATAAATATAACTTATGTTCTAGACTAACTCATCATCAATAATTACCTAATATAATGTAAATTTCACATATTTACTGTTCAGTAGTAACAAAAGATGTTTTCTTCTAATGCTACCCACTGCGTTTCCTCATAAATTACCATGGCATCGATCTATAATTCAGACCACCCTCAAAAGAAGGACATAAAAGCCCCACCCTCAGGTTCAGCTATGACATACCTCTGAGTCAGCCAGGCCACTCCCCTTCCACACCGCAGCCGACGGGGATTGAAAAATTAAGGTAAAAATCAACTTCTGTCAGCTGCAGGGGTAGGAGGGAGGGTGACTTTCCCCTTGCAGCTCATGTTCAGACTGCACAGTGCTTCTGTCTGAGAGTGAGATGTTCAAAAGGATATTTCTGTGTCCATCCAGGCCCCACGCCGGACAGAGAACAGGGAGCCAGAAAGCCAGACTGTTTAGCCTAAAACCAGACCTCTAGCCACCCTAGGGGCAGGCTGATGTTAGGGTGGCGAGATGTCTGGTTTTAGGCTGGACAGTCCGGTTTTCTGGCTCCCTGTCCTCCGTCCGGCGCAGTGCCCGGATGGACACAGGGATGTTTATCCTTTCAGTAGCTCACGCTCAGACAGCTTCTGCTTTGTGTCTTCACCGAGTCAGGGGCGTGGCCTCATGTTTAGGGGTGTGGCTTCATGGGACCGGGGGCATTTTAACCGGAATACCCCTTTAAATGTACAAATTACGAGTTTTACTGAACATTCTCCCACAAAACTATATATAAATCTGCTCAGCTTCTTCTACTCTACAACAGACTGCAGATAGCTCTGCATGTTGTTGTGACAGGTTCTCTACAAAGGGGTATTCCGGTAAAGTAGCTTAATTTTTGAAAAACTGCATTAGAGCTGCAAGCTGTGACCCAACCAGAACCCATACCTATACATATAACCAGAGCTCCATTTTACCTTGCAATCCATTTGTCTAGCTCCTGTGTGAGCCTGCAGAACACTGACAGTATCATGGCACCTAATCTTCCCTCACAAAACTACAATCCCCACAATCTCTAGCTTTCCTGCTGTGAGTTTGTGCTTGTTCATGAGCTGATTGATATACAGTCCAGACACACCCCTTCTTCTCAGTAATCAGCAGCACACTAACAGCTACCTAGAGAATTGATAGCAACACACTGAGCATGCTCGACCTAACAAAGGCTTAGAACTACAGGTCGATGCCATGGTAATTTATGAGGAAACACAGTGGGGAGAGCAGCGAAAGAAAACTACCTTTATAACTACTAATTATTAATGATGAATTAGTCTAAAACACAAGTTATATTTATGGTAATCGGAATACCCCTTTAAGGGGGTTAACAACTAATAATGCAGACCGTCTGCAAAGTGCGGTCTTCATTAGTTTAATATCTTAATTTATACAGCCTGGAAGAAAGACGGGAAAGGGGCGACAGGGTCGAAACCTTTATATATATATATATATATTAAAAGTTTAAATAAGATTCAGCAGGGAATTGATTTTAATTACAAACTAAATGCGGAAACAAAAGGGAACAATCTAAAATTAGGTGGGGGAATATCAGAAGTAATTCAGGAAATATTATTTTACTGCAAGTCTTTTTGACTAACACCTGGCTTTGGCTCAAAATCACTGATGGAAATCACTGATTAAACACTGAACAAACACTGACTGTCCGAAAGCAACCTGGAGTTAAACCTGCCTAATATATATATCCTAAGACAAAAATAAATAGGAAGACTAGAAGGACTTTGTGGTCTCTTTCTGCCTTCACACGACCGTATTTTTGGTCTGCATCCAATCTGCATTTTGTGGATAGGATGCGGACCCATTGACTTTAATGGGTCCTCAAAAATGTGGACAGCACACCGTGTGCTGTCCACATCTATATGTCCATTTTGTAGCTCCGCAAAAAATGTAGAACATATCCTAGTCTTGTTCGTCTTGCGGACAAGGATAGGCATTGTTACAAAGGATCCGCAAAAAAAAAAAAGAAAACGGATGCAACATGGACATCACACGGACGCCATCCATATTTTTTTGCGGATCCGCGCTTTGCGGACCGCAAAATACATTGGTCGTGTGAATACACCATAAGAGACATTATTGTGAGTAGCCATCATCCTAATGCTCTCTTGGTTTCTAGAAATATATCCTTTCCTTATAACGTACCCATCATATATATTTTATAATATTGCCTTATAACATTTATGAGCCGCCCGCCATTATGAAAAAAAAATCCATTCCAGAAGCAGGTTCCCTGGTGGCGGCCGCTCTGCTGCGTGCGTGTGATTCATTGCTGTTTAGCTTGTAATAAAATGCTTTTTACCAGGATCCATTAATATAGGGGGGTTTATCTTTGCTATTTGAAAATCAATGTGACTTTCCTCCATAGACAGTACAGATGACGCTATACACAGAGCACACTTAGAACCCCAACCCCCCTTCTGCTCATCGTCAGGAGTTTCACTGCATCCTACGCTCAATATCTTAATTCAAATCCATTTTCCCAGGGAGAGTCCAGTTACGAAGCTGAATTCCCTCTCACAGTTAAGTAGTGCATAAGGACTTCTGGCGAATGGTTCCTTAATTACTTAATGTCATTTCCTACCATCAAGATTTATGCTCTGTGTACATACATGGTTAATGCGGAGCAAAGCATATCACTCTTGAGGAGATACAAATCTACTTTTCAAAATACAGGCGAGATCTATAAAAGTGTAAAAAAATTTAAATTACATTAAAAATAATAGAAGAATAATATAAAATTTTAAGCTACATTCTCATGACTGAAAAAAATGGCAATGAAAAACGGACACACTATCAGTTTTTCATGGTCATATTTCGACCATTTTTGCATCCATTTTCTGGCTGCGTGGACAATTTTAATGGCCGTATTGCATCCGTTAAAAGTGGCATTAAAAAAGGGTGATTTTCATTGATTAGTAATTTTTTTTTTATTTACATCATAACCCCTGCAATTTACATGATTTCCCCAATAGTGGCCCCCAGCAGAAATAATGTCCCCTAGAGTGGCGTCCAGCAGAAATAATGTCCCTTAGAGTAGCCCCCAGTAGTAAAATGTCCCCCAGAGTAGCCCCCAGCAGAAATAATGTCATCTAGAGTGGCCCCCAGCAGAAATAATGTCCCCCAGAGTAGCCCCCAGCAGAAATAATGGCGCCTAAAGTGCCCCCATAATATCCCCTAGAGTAGACCCCAGCAGTAATAACATCCTCCCAGAGTAGCCCCCAGCAGAAATAATCATACCTCCCAACCATCCTGGATCCAGCGGGACAGTCCCGGATTGTAGTGGCTGTACCGATGTCCCAGTACAGGGGAGCTATGTCATAGTTTCTGGCAGCTGTCCCTACGTCCATAGGATGATGAAGCAGAGAGCCAACATCACTACTTCATCCATAATCCCTCCCGTTCCCCCTGCTGGCTCTCCATATCTGTGGTCTGGGCGGGGGCGGGGCTGGCGGGCAGTCAGCCTTGGCTCCGCCCCCTCCAGACTAGAGCAGATGATGTCCTGTTGCCACTGCAAGATGGTCCTAGGAAGAAGGTAAGTATATGGTGTTTATTTGTGAGGGGAACAATATGGGCATATTACTGGGGGCACAACATTACTGGGGAACACAATGTGGGCATATTACAGGGGGCGCAACATATCACTGGGGACACAATATGGGCATATTACAGGTGGGCACAGCTGTATGTGGGCATATTATAGGGGGGCACAATGTGGGCATATTACTGGGGGCACAATGTGGGCATATTACTGGGGGCACAGCTGGTCATATTACTGGGGCACATAACTAGGCATATTACTGGGGGGCACATTACTGTGAGGCACAATGTGGGCATATTACTGGGGGCACAACATTACTGGGGGGCACAATGTGGGCATATTACTGGGGGCACAACATTACAGGGGGCACAATGTGGGCATATTACTGGGGGGCACAGCTGGACATATTACTGGGGGCACATAACAGGGCATATTACTGGGGGCACAGCTGGGCATATTAATGGGGGCACATAACTGGGCATATTACTGGGGGGCAAATAACTGGGGAATAATTACTATGTGGGGCAGTAAGGGGACTGTATGGGAATTAGGTGTATAGTTATGTTTTGGGCGCAGTTAGAGGCATGGCCTAGTGCTGAAAAAATTTGCTGCGCCGTGCTTCACACGCCGCACAATGTGTCCCTCTTTCTCCATTTACAAAGTTGGGAGGTATGGAAATAATGTCCTCTAGAGTGGACCTAGCAGAAATAATGTCCCCTAGGGTAGCCCCCAGCAGTAATAATGTGCTGAAAAAAATTACCGTATTTTTCGCTTTATAAGACTCACCTCATGATAAGACATACCCCAGATTTTAGAGTAGGAAAATAAGAAAAAATTATTTTTCATCACACCTCATATCAGACCCTCCATAAATTTCAGGACATCACATCAGACCCCCATATCAGCCCTCATGTCAGAACCCCATCAGCCCTCCACGTCAGACCCCCATCAGACCTCAGATCAGCCCATCAGCCCCCATATCAGCCCACTGTGCCCCCATATCAGCCCACTGTGCCCCCATCAGACCTCAGATCAGCCCCCATATCACCCCACTGTGCCCCCATATCTTCCAACTCTGCCCCATGAGACCTCAGATCAGCCCCCATATCAGCCCCCTCTACCCCCATCAGACCTCAGATCAGCCCCCATATCAGCCCCCTCTACCCCATCAGACCTCAGATCAGCCCATAAGCCCCCATATTAAATGAATATGCCCCCATCAGACCTCAGATCAGCCCCCATATCAGCCCCCTCTATCCCCATCAGACCTCAGATCAGCCCATAAGCCCCCATATTAAATGAATATGCCCCCATCAGACCTCAGATCAGTAGAATGTGCCCCCATCAGACCTCAGATCAGCCCACCCAGCCCAATAGGATAAAATAAAAACCTCTCTTACCTGTCCTGCGCTGCGGCTCCGCTCCTGGTCCGGCGCTCCTCTGTCTTCTAAGGCCGGCGCTGCACTGTCACCTGACTGTGTGCAGTGTCAGGTCATAGTGCGTGCACTACGCATACCTCCCAACTTTGCAAAGAGAGAAAGAGGGACATATTTTGGAAAAAAGGGGGGACCCCACGCCATTTTTTTACAAAAATAATTAAATAATTAAAAAAAAAATGGCGTGGGGTCCCCCCTTTTTTCCTTCTCCAGCCAGATACAACCAGCAGCAGCAGCCTGGCACTACCAGGGTGGGAAGGGACACGGTTATTGGCCCTTCCCAGCCTAATGGTACCAGCCTGCAGCCGCCCCAGAGCCAGACCCTCAATTTAGAAGGTCCGGTCCTGCGGGTACCCGGCTCTTCCCGGCACCCCTGGTGGCGGTGGGTGCCGAGGTAATAATGTTGGGGTTAGTGCTGGCCTGCCATACCGGCAAGCACTAAGCCCAGTATTAGTAATCAGGGCCGTCAGTAGATAGCCATAATTACTAAAACTGTAGTATTGTAAAAAAAAAAATACACACACACCAGTATAAAACATTTTATTGAAATAAACACTCCCCCAGACCCCTGTTTGACCATTTTATTAAAAAAAAAAAAAAAAAAAAAAAGCTGGTCCGACGTAGTCCACCGAATCCGACGTAGTCCTCTGCATTCACGACCCTGAAAAATAGAAAACAAACACACAAACACAGACCACTTACCTCTTCCTGCACTGGGATAATACACACAGCGATGTCACTGTACAGGGATAATAAACACAGTGATGTCACCGTACAGAGATAATAAACACAGAGATGTCACTGTACAGGGATAATAAACACAGCGATGTCACAGTACAGAGATAATAAACACAGCGATGTCACTGTACAGGGATAATAAACACAGTGATGTCACAGTCCAGGGATAATACACACAGTGATGTCACAGTACAGAGATAATAAACACAGTGATGTCACTGTACAGAGATAATAAACACAGCGATGTCACAGTACAGGGATAATAAACAGTGATGTCACCGTACAGGGATAATAAACACAGTGATGTCACAGTACAGGGATAATAAACACAGTGATGTCACAGTCCAGGGATAATAAACAGTGATGTCACCGTACAGGGATAATAAACACAGTGATGTCACAGTCCAGGGATAATAAACAGTGATGTCACCGTAGAGGGATAATAAACACAGTGATGTCACCGTACAGGGATAATAAACACAGTGATGTCACAGTACAGGGATAATAAACATTGATGTCACAGTCCAGGGATAATAAACAGTGATGTCACCGTAGAGGGATAATAAACACAGTGATGTCACCGTACAGGGATAATAAACACAGTGATGTCACAGTCCAGGGATAATAAACATTGATGTCACAGTCCAGGGATAATAAACACAGTGATGTCACAGTCCAGGGATAATAAACATTGATGTCACAGTCCAGGGATAATAAACATTGATGTCACAGTCCATTATGCCTGTACTGTGACATCACTGTGTTTATTTAATAAACACAGTGATGTCACAGTACAGGCATAATAAACACAGTGATGTCACAGTCCAGGGATTAACATTAATGTCACAGTCCACAGAAAGTTAAAAAATTAAAAGTATTATACTTACCTTTTTCCTAGCAGCAGGGCCAGCATCACCAGCAGGAAGATCTTCTGCTCGTGCCTGAAGGGGGCGGAGCCAATGCTGACGGCCGGCCCCGCCCCCCCGCCGAGACCCGATGCATAGATGAAAGGTACGGGGAGCTGCAGGGGGGACAGGAGGGAGGATGGAAGAAGCAGGCAGCCGATTCTGGCTATCTGCTCCTTCCTGCAACAGGCAAGTGTCTCTGCGTCCTATGGACACAGAGACAGCTGCCAGAGACCGGGACATACCTCCCCCGTACCGGGACAGCGGGACTGCCACTGCAATCCGGGACTGTCCCGCTGGATCCGGGACGGTTGGGAGGTATGCACTACGTCCTGACGCTGTACGCGGTCAGGACAGTGCAGAGCCGGCCCGGGAAGACAGAGTAGCGCCGGACCCGGAGTGAAGCCTCGGCGCAGGACAGGTAAAAGAGGTTTTTATTTTATCCTTATGGGCTGGGTGGGCTGATCTGAGGTCTGATGGGGGTCCCGGCACCTTCTACCTACTGATAAGGATGGCTCTCAAAGGGAGCCACAAAGTTTGTTTCTCTGCTCCAAATTAAAGTAATCCTAGGATTTTACATGCATGGAAGAAACAACACTGACACCTTGTAGGGTCAAAGAGGTTCTTGTTTATTAGAGGAGTGTACAAGGGTTATATACCCCAGGGAGGAGTAAATCCTCTCCTGAGGGTTAGGATATATTTTATTGGTTAGTAATGCAAAATAAAGTTTCACTTCTGCGCATCTAGTCTAGCTAAAGAATGTAAACTACAGATAAGAGCAGGAGTGGTCCCGGAGCCGGCGCCATCTTGTAATGGCTTCACATCTTCAGTCTTCATATCTATAACAGTCCCCCCTTTGAAGCCATTTCAAGCACGGTGTTGTCTGTCCCTGATCTAGACGGACCTAACAATCTGTCCCATTGTGCCTGCGTCCTTTTCACCAGTTAGGAGACAATCTATCCCTAATAGATAGACTCCCTCTTAGTGGACTTGCACAATGGGAAGTCAGATTCTAACTCTGACCTTAACACAGGCTTCACCGGAACTGCGTGGGGGACTTCTTCGCTGACATCCATCTGGTGATCTTCTTCTTCATCCGCTCTGGTTCAGGAATCCTCCGGGCGCACAGGACCACTCACACTAAGCTAATTTTAAGCAAAGAATGTGTAAATATGTGTTAAAGCTAAGTGTGGATTATGTGAATATGTGGATATATGCTAAAGCTATATATCACTTCTTTTTAGGTTAGTTGTCAGGTTTATCAACCATTCAAACACAGAGTCCCAAGGATTCTTCACTTCCGCCTCACAGAACTGTAGTTGAGGGAGGCCTGATGTCATCCAAGGGCACATGAATCTCCTTCCTGATGTCATCATATGGTTCAGTCATGATCATCTCTGGGATGGAATTCTCCACTGCCTTTGTCAACAGTTTCCTAGCACAAGGGATCACACAACAAACAGTTAGAGCAAGCATTATTAAGATTTAGCAAGATGACAACTCCTAACTGAGCAAGAGATTTTCTCCAGTCTTTCAGCCAGTCAAACCAGGCATCCCATGGATCACTAATGCCTGAGTTCCTTTTCAACTCCTCAGATAAAGATGTGAGTCCCTTCAGGGCATTCATCACTTGGCCATCTGGTCCCAGGTTATCTGGAATAAGAGTACAACAGGTATCTCCTATCATCTTACATACGCCACCTTTCTCTGCCAGGAGCATGTCCAATGCCATTCTGTTCTGGAATGCCATGATACTCGTGGGACCCAACTGTTCCACAATCCCTTTCAGGGCATCTCTGGAGTAGTTCACAAATCTCTGCTGATTATGATAGATATAATTAATCCAATCCACATTTTTGTTAATGTTGATAGTGGGAATAAGCGACTCGAATCCCACTGCCACCTAATCTCTTGCTTTGAACTCATTGGGGATCCCCCTTGGGACTCCTATCACATCTATGTATATATGTGTGTACAAGCTCTCAGCTTGTTTTCCTTTGAGCTTCACTGATGTGCTTGGAGTTAACATGACTTGTAATGGACCATCAAACCAGGGTTTAAGGACTGTTTTACTGTGTCCTTTTAACCCCCAATCTCCACGCACAGGTGGGTGGGTCCTTGGTAATTTATCAAGATCTGAAAGTGAAACAAAAACTCGAGAATGTGTTTCCGTCAAACGCTTGTACAAACTGATCGCACAATCTGTCAGACAACCACGTTGCATCTGGAGCTGCTGTGGGAAATACAATCCTGTCCTAGGGGCTGACCCCAAAAAGGACCTCAAAGGGACTAAAGCCTGTCTTACGGTTAAGGGTATACCTTACTGGAAAGAGGGCTAACAGCAGGCACTCTGTCCATGGCTTATCAGTCTGTGCCATGGCTTTTTGAGTCTTTTACTTTAGTGTCCCGTTCAGTTCTTTCCTACTGCTGCTTTGTGGATGGTATGAAGCACTTTAGGCTTGTTCTACACCTAAATCTTAATCACCTTTTGCATCACTTCACCTGTAAAGTGAACACCTTGTCACCTTCAATGGCCTCTGGTACCTTGTACCTGCATACAACTTCGGTCATAATCTTCTTTGCTGTGGTCTAGGCTGTGACCTTAGGTACCGGGTATACTTCTGGCCATCCTGAAAACAAGTCATCACACATCTATGCATACTTATACACACCCACCTTGGGTAGCTGAATGTAGTCTGCGAGCGTTGAGACG
>ONZH01001438.1:0-40931 GCA_900303285.1 Rhinella marina | reverse complement strand
GGTGTAAATACCCACCGTCTGTACAGTTAGTACACGGCTGTGTACCTTGAAATATACATACTAGGCCTTTAATTGGCACTATACTGTGCGTTCCTTGCTAAATTATTTTAAAAAACCTGGTGTAAATACCCACCGTCTGAGCAGTTAGTACACGGCTGTGTACCTTGAATATACCAATATCTAGGCCTTTTAATTGGCCACTGTACTGTGCGTTCTCTTGGTAAATTAGTTCACATACCTGGTGTAAATACCCACCGTCCTGTACAGTTAGTACCACGGCAGTGTACCTTGAAAATATACAATATCTAGGCCTTTTAATTGGCCACTGTACTGTGCGTTCTCTTGCTAAATTAGTTCACATACCCTGGTGTAAATACCCACCGTCTGTTCAGTTAGTACACGGCTGTGTACCTTGAAATATACAATATCTAGGCCATTTAATTGGCCACTGTACTGTGCGTTCTCTTGCTAAATTATTTCACATACCTGGTGTAAATACCCACCGTCTGTTCAGTTAGTACACGGCTGTGTACCTTGAAATATACAATATCTAGGCCATTTTAATTGGCCACTGTACTGTGCGTTCTCTTGCTAAATTAGTTCAATACCTGGTGTAAATACCCACCGTCTGTTCAGTTAGTACACGGCTGTGTACCTTGAAATATACAATATCTAGGCCATTTAATTGGCCACTGTACTGTGCGTTCTCTTGCTAAATTAGTTCACATACCTGGTGTAAATACCCACCGTCTGTTCAGTTAGTACACGGCTGTGTACCTTGAAATATACAATATCTAGGCCATTTAATTGGCCACTGTACTGTGCGTTCTCTTGCTAAATTATTTCACATACCTGGTGTAAATACCCACCGTCTGTTCAGTTAGTACACGGCTGTGTACCTTGAAATATACAATATCTAGGCCATTTAATTGGCCACTGTACTGTGCGTTCTCTTGCTAAATTAGTTTCACATACCTGGTGTAAATACCCACCGTCTGTACAGTTAGTACACGGCTGTGTACCTTGAATATACAAATATCTAGGCATTTAATTGGCCACTGTACTGTGCGTTCTCTTGCTAAATTAGTTCACATACCTGGTGTAAATACCCACCGTCTGTTCAGTTAGTAACACGGCTGTGTACCTTGAAATATAATATTAGGCCATTTAATTGGCCACTGTACTGTGCGTTCTCTTGCTAAATTATTCACATACCTGGTGTAAATACCCACCGTCTGTTCAGTTAGTACACGGCTGTGTACCTTGAAAATATACAATATCTAGGCCATTTAATTGGCCACTGTACTGTGCGTTCTCTTGCTAAATTAGTTCACATACCTGGTGTAAATACCACCGTCTGTCAGTTAGTACACGGCTGTGTACCTTGAAATATACAATATCTAGGCCTTTAATTGGCCAACTGTACTGTGCGTTCTCTTGCTAAATTTATTTCAATACCTGCGTGTAAATACACACCGTCTGGTTCAGTTAGTACACGGCTGTGTACCTTGAAATATACAATATCTAGGCCATTTAATTGGCACTGTACTGTGCGTTCTCTTGCTAAATTAGTTCACATACCTGGTGTAAATACCCCACCGTCTGTTCAGTTAGTACACGGCTGTGTACCTGAAATATACAATATCTAGGCCATTTAATTGGCCACTGTACTGGCGGCTAAAAACCGTCTGTTCAGTTAGTACACGGCTGTGTACCTTGAAATATACAATATTAGGCCATTTAAATTGCCACTGTACTGTGCTTCTCTTGCTAAATTATTTCACATACTAATTATATACCCAAATATTGTATTTGCAATCAAAAAAAAAAATAAAATGCGGAGGGGGGCTAGCGGAATAGGACGTGGACGAGGACGGGGGCGCGGAAATGCTGTTGGGGGCTTGTTGAAGCCAGTGGGGATACAATGCGTGCTGGTGAGGGTCAGCCAGGATCCCGCTCATCCAGAATCCCTGCCTTTATGGGACAGTTAAGCAGGGGGCGGGTTACACCGCTGTTGAGGCCTGAGCAGGTTGAACAGGTGGTGCAATGGATAGCCGATAGCGCTTCCACACAGTTGTCCACCAGCCAGTCATCCACACAGTCTCACTCTGACCCTCCTTCCTCCACACCTGGCCAACAGAGTCATCCCACCCTTGACCCCTCCCAGGAGCTCTTTTCGGGTCCTTTTCAGATGTGCCGGAAGAATCCCAGGAGCTAGGAGAGGAATTTGTTTGTAGTGATGCCCAAACCCTTGAGTTTTCGCCATCTCCTGCTGATGTGGACCCTGAGCCAGCATCTGTTATCATGAGCGATGATGATGATGAGACGCAGTTGCCATCAAGGGAGGCTGTTGGAATGTCCAGTGGGCAGGAGGAGGAGCAGAGTGAGGAAGAGGAGGTGGTGGATGACGAAATGACCGACCCCACTTGGCCAGGGGTGATGTCCAGCGGGGAAAGCAGTGGAGAGGTGGTGGTCTGCGCAGCACCGAAAAAGGCAGCAAGAGGCAGAGGAGTCCAGAGCAGAGGGATGTCCAGAGGCAGAGGGATGTCCACAGGCAGAGGGATGTCCACAGGCAGAGGGATGTCCACAGGCAGAGGGATGTCCAGAGGCAGAGGGACAGTCCAGACAAAGTAGTGAGGCCACAGCCAGCACGGCCGAAGCTGTTCCCCGGCAGCGGGCAGTCGCGCGAAGCTCCCCATCGAGGCCTCGTACTTCTGTGGTGTGGAGATTTTTTAATGTTTGTGCGGATGACAAACTGAGCGCGGTTTGCACACTCTGCCACTCAAAACTGAGTAGGGGCTCTGAGAAGAGCAATCTGACCACCTCAGGCATGCGGCGTCACTTGGAAGTCAAGCACTGGGCTGAGTGGGAGAGAGCAAACGCAATACAAACTGCGCCCGGTCCTGCTGCCACTGCCTCTTCCCCTTTGTTGTGTGCTGCCACTGCGGTCCAGACCTCCAGCCAGGACACCTCCACATCTGCCTCTGCCTCGGCTACTTTGGGGCCTTCTCCTTCAGCCTCCCCTTCCCCCGCCTCTTCGCCTGCACCCTCACACTCCTCGTCCCAACAACTGTCCATCTCGCAGGCGTTCGACCGCAGGCGGAAGTACGCCTCGAGTCACCCCCAAGCCCAAGCCTTAAACTGCCACATCTCCAAACTGCTGGCCCTGGAGATGTTGCCGTTTAGGCTTGTGGAGACGCAGGCCTTCCGCGACCTGATGGCGGCTGCCGCACCTCGCTATTCCGTCCCCAGCCGCCACTACTTTTCCCGGAGTGCCGTCCCCGCCCTGCACCAGCACGTGTCGCGTAACATCAGGCGGGCCCTGAGGTACGCAGTCAGCGCAAAGGTCCACTTGACCACCGACTCGTGGACAAGCGCTTGCGGCCAGGGACGCTACATCTCTTTGACGGCACACTGGGTGAATGTAGTGGAAGCGGGGACGGGGTCGCAAACAGAGACGGCCCCTACCACCCCCGCCCAAGATTGCCAGCATGGGTTCTGATAAACCCCCCTCCTCCTCCTCCTCCTCCTCCTCCTCCTGTGCCTTAACATCTCCCTCAGCCGCTAGCTGGAAGCGTTGCAGCACTGGCGCTGGGAGACGTCAGCAGGCGGTGCTAAAGCTCATCAGCTTGGGCGACAGGAAGCACAGCGCCCCAGAGGTGAGGGACGCCATATTGCAGCAGACGGAGATGTGGCTGTCGCCGCTGCAGCTAGGACCAGGCATGGTCGTGTGCGATAACGGCCGTAACCTGGTGGCGGCTCTGGAGCTTGCCGAACTCAATCACGTACCATGCCTGGCCCACGTTTTTAATCTGGTAGTCCAAAAATTTCTGAAGACTTACCCCAACCTGGCAGAGCTACTGGTGAAAGTGCGGCGCTTGTGCGCTCACTTTCGTAAGTCAACTGTAGCTGCTGCTAGCTTAAAAAAACTCCAGCAACGCCTCCATTTGCCTGAACATCGGCTGTTGTGCGACCTGCCCACTCGCTGGAATTCCACCTATTCCATGTTGGCCAGGGTGTGTGAGCAGCAGAGAGCATTGATGGAGTACCAGATTATGAATCCACGCGTGCCTCCAACTCAGCTCCCTCAGTTTGCCAACCACGAGTGGCCATGGATGGCAGACATATGCGATGTACTGCGTATCTTTGAGGAGTCCACCAAGAAGGTCAGCAGCGAGGACGCTATAGTGAGCGTAACCATCCCGCTCCTAGGCGTCCTTAAAGAATCCCTCATCGCAATAAGGGAGAACGCATTGCACGCAGAGGAGACTGGGGTAGGAGGAGACGCAACGGAGCTACACAGTCAGACCACACTTTTGTCTGCTTCACGGTGGCAGTTGCAGGAGGAGGAGGATGAGGAGGAGGACGACGTGGAGGTGGCTGTGGAAGAGGAGGAGGATGCTGGCGGCGAGGGTAGCAGTCAGGCTGTGTGCGTCCCATTGGTTCAGCGCGGATGGGGCGGAGAGGAGGCGGAAGAGGAAGAGGAGGAAATGGCAAGTGATCCTTCTGGTGGGGGCAGTGAGGTCATGCCTATTCAGAGTCTGGCACACATGGCTGACTTCATGCTGGGCTGCTTTTCCCGGGACACACGTGTTGTCCGGATAGTGGAGAACAAACTGTACTGGGTCTTCGCACTCCTGGACCCCCGGTATAAAGATAACGTCTCCTCTTTTATTCCGGTAGAGGAGAGGACAAATCGATTGCTGGAATACCAGAGGGAACTCGTGCAGAACATGATGGAGATTTTCCCACCCACCATCGCTGGCGGCAGAGAGGAGAGGGTCTCCCAGAGTCCCACAACATCCATCAGGCCCACAGCCACCAGGGGAACACTCTCCAAGGTGTGGGACACGTTCATGGCACCCCCTCGTGCAACTTCCATCACTGCGGGGCCCGCTATCAGCAGGAGGGACAAGTATCGGCGGATGTTGCGGGAGTACCTGGCAGACCGTAACCCTGTCCTCCCCGATCCCTCGGCGTCCTACACTTACTGGGTCTCCAAGTTGGACACGTGGCTGGAACTGTCCCTGTACGCCTTGGAGGTGCTTGCCTGCCCTGCCGCCAGCGTGCTATCAGAAAGGGTGTTCAGCGCAGCCGGGGGCATTATAACCGATAAGCGCAGCCGCCTGTCAACCGACAGTGCCGACAGGCTGACGCTAATCAAAATGAACAGCAAGTGGATTGACCCGGACTTTGCTTCTCCAACCGTGGAAAGCAGCCAAAAGTGAAGTGCCATCTGTATGAAGTGCCATTTCCTCCTCCACCTCCTCCTCCTCCTCCTCCTTAACCGCCGTAGAATTGCTCCGTAAATAAGAACAATTTATATATTTATGGCTCACCTCTTGGGCCTGCGCTAAATGTTTAAGAGGTCTCACCTCTTGGGCCTCCACATAATTTTTAACGGGTCTCCCCTCTTGGGCCACCACATAATTTTTAAGAGGTCTCACCTCTTGGGCCTCCACAAAAGGTTTAACACGTCTCACCTCTTGGGCCTCCACAAAATGTTTAACAGGTCTCACCTCTTGGGCCTCCACATAATTTTTAACGGGTCTCCCCTCTTGGGCCACCACATAATTTTTAAGAGGTCTCACCTCTTGGGCCACCACATAATTTTTAAGAGGTCTCACCTCTTGGGCCTCCACAAAAGGTAAATAAATTATAAATTATAATTTTGGTAACATTCTCATTTTAATGTGTTCAGTCTTTACATACAAAATCTGGTACAAAATAGCATTCTCAGTATTCAAAAAAACAAAACAAGACTTAAAACGTTTTAAGTGGCTGCAGTAGCATCATGAAATCAACTCTCATATACTGAAGGCAACAGCATATACATATAAAAAAAAAAAATAAAAAGAATACTCCTTCCTCTGTAGAAATACTCTGTGCTGCCCTCAATACATTTAAACTGATTTTTCATGATAGTTGCCTTTATAAAATGAGTGTAACCATTTTACATTGCATGCAAATCTGTGGATAACTGCAGCCTTTAAAAGCAACACCTCTTGGGCCTCCACAAAAGGTTTAAGAGGTTAACAGTGGAAAGCAGCCAAAAGTGAAGTGCCATCTGTATGAAGTGCCATTTCCTCCTCCACCTCCTCCTCCTCCTCCTTAACCGCCGTAGAATTGCTCCGTAAATAAGAACAATTTTTTATATTTATGGCTCACCTCTTGGGCCTCCACAAAATGTTTAAGAGGTCTCACCTCTTGGGCCTCCACAAAATGTTTAAGAGGTCTCACCTCTTGGGCCTCCACAAAATTTTATCAAGGTCTCCCCTCTTGGGCCTCCACATAATTTTTAACACGTCTCCCCTCTTGGGCCTCCACATAATTTTTAATACGTCTCACCTCTTGGGCCTCCACATAATTTTTAAGAGGTCTCACCTCTTGGGCCTACAAACAATTTTTAAGAGGTCTCACCTCTTTAGCCTCCACAAAATGTTTAAGAGGTCTCACCTCTTGGGCCTCCACATAATTTTTAAGAGGTCTCACCTCTTGGGCCTCCACATAATTTTTAAGAGGTCTCACCTCTTGGGCCTACAAACAATTTTTAAGAGGTCTCACCTCTTTAGCCTCCACAAAATGTTTAAGAGGTCTCACCTCTTGGGCCTCCACATAATTTTTAAGAGGTGTCACCTCTTGGGCCTCCACAAAATGTTTAAGAGGTCTCACCTCTTGGGCCTCCACATAATTTTTAAGAGGTCTCACCTCTTGGGCCTCCACATAATTTTTAAGAGGTCTCACCTCTTGGGCCTCCACAAAATGTTTAAGAGGTCTCACCTCTTGGGCCTCCACATAATTTTTAAGAGGTCTCACCTCTTGGGCCTCCACATAATTTTTAAGAGGTCTCACCTCTTTAGCCTCCACACAATTTTTAAGACGTCTCACCTCTTGGGCCTCCACAAAATTTTCCATGAGCCTCTGGCCAGCCCACGGCCTCTTCCTGCCTTTTGCGGTCCTACGCATCCCTCAACATCCCCACTGCTTTACCTGCTAGACATGACACTGGGCCAGGTCGGGTCACTGACATCTCAAGCGCCAACAATTTGGGCATTTTAAGGCTTCTGCATGTGTTTCAGTTGTTTTTACATTTTAAAGAAGACATGTCTGACCACATCTCACACACACACACAATGACAATTAGGGGTGGGGTCTATTTGCTTTCCCCCTTGCCTATGCCATCTGTGGTTGTCATAGGCAACGTGATTTTAAGGGGTGCAGAATTTCATCTTCTTTTTTGTCTAGTTTGGCTTGGGGTCCATGGCAATGTAGAGGAAAGAAGGTTTCCTTGTATGGTCTCACTTTACAGAGTGGTTACATTGTCTTTGGAGTGTATTGTTGAGAGGCTGTGATAGTGGCGTAATAGTGCGACTTGGGCGCGTTATATGCACCCAGACATGCTTCCCCTGCTGTCCCAGTTGCATTCCAGCAGTGTTGGCATCCTTTTCTGAGGTTTCAGGGTGGACTTGGTGACCTCCAAGTGGTCGAATTGAGATTTCCAAGTGGCGAGCATTTTTTTCCCATAGACTTTAATGGGATTCGATATCCGGTCGAATAGTCGAATTTCGCGGTCTATTCGAATCGAATTTCGAACTTTCGAATATTTCACTACTCGCTCATCTCTACTGTTCTCCAGAATTCTAGTAACTATAACCTGTAATATTATCACACTCCAGAAATACATCCAGGCCCTTCTTAATTTTTTTTAGTGAGTTTACCATCACCACCTCCTCAGGCAGAGAGTTTCATATTTGCACTGCTCTTACAGTAAATAATCCTCTTCCATGTATGTGTAGGAACCTTCTTTCCTCTAGGTGTAGAGGATATCCCATCATCATCACAGTCCTGGGTATAAATAGATCATGGGAGAAATCTCTGTACTGACGCCAGATATATTTGTACATAGTTATTAGATCGTCCCTCAGTCGTCTTTTTTCTAAACAGAATAACACTAATTTTGATAATCTTTCTGGGTACTGTAGTCCACCCATTCCAGTTATTACTTTAGTTGCCCTCCTTCGGACCCTCTCTGCTATATCTGTCTTGTTCACCAAAACCCAGCATTGTACAAAATATATATTTTTTTTTATTCTGTTGTGTAGGGACAGTGATAGGGAATGGTTTTCTAATGCACATTAAACTTTTACATTTATCAGAAAACCTGCCCTGAAATGTCCCTTAGCAGTGCTCTCTAAATGAGTATTGCTAAGGCATGTCCATGTACACAGTACAAAGCAGCTCTCACTGTGAAGATTGCTAGGTTTAATTCATTTCCCCTCCCTTAACATCAGTATTATGCATATATATTTGCTCTGCCCTCCTGCTGTATTAACTATGATCAGCATGGCCAGCACTGACAGAAGATAATTCTTCTGTGTCCCCAGGGTGTTGAGTAACTAACCAGTCACCCGGAGATGCAGGGCAGATTGTGTAGTCAGCAATGGCTATTGAGGAGGAGAGACAGGGTGCAGCTGATTTACAACATACAGTATAGGGAAAGTATATGTCCCATGAAAAAGTAGCCCTCTTCCAGCAAAATTATGACAAGATGACAAAGCAAGTGGATTGTTTCTTTTTTTAATTACAGTACCTGAAAGTGGTCCCCATTCATGTATATGCATCTTTGGGTACGTAGGGTTATGTTGGATGATACTGCTTGCAGCTCTTCAACAGTGATGCTCCAGAAGAAAAAATGTCCTGCTTTTTCCAATAAGATGGGGAAACATGCCACACCTCACGGACCTCACTGACACGGGTTCATGAAATGTTTATAAAGGAGCGTATTGTGAGCAAAGGGTTATGGCCACCACGTTCCCCAGACTTGTCCATGTGCAATTTTTATATGTGGGGATATATAAAAAGTGTACGCTAACAATCCATATCGCCTGGATGAACTCAAGGCAAACTTCCCAAACACTATCCGCTGCATCACTGCTAAACAGCTGCAAGCAGTATCAGCCAACACAATCCAACGAGCCCAAAGATACATAGACGTAAACGGGGACCACTTTCAGCATTTTTTGTGACTTGTCATACTATTGCTGGTGGTGGGCTAGTTTTTTGTGGGCCACCCTGTATAAATCAGCTACTTCTTGTTTCTCCTCCCTAGTAGCCAGTGCTGACTGCATGATCTTCCCTGCATCTCCAGGTGGCTGTTTAGTTGGTCAGTGATATGGGGATATAGAAAAATGATTCACTATCAGTGTCGGCCACATTGTTCAGTGTTAATATAGCAGGTGGGCGGAACAAATATATACAATAATACAGATGTTAATTTCTAGAAATATATAAGAGCCAGCAGGGAGTGAAAAATAATTAACCACAGCCATCTTCACAGTGAATGCTGCTCTGTACTATGTATGTAGACGGACATGACTCAAAATTTTAACTTAGAGAGTACTGCTAAGGGACATTTTAGGGCACTACGTGTATTTCTCGTATAAATGTATATATTGTCTAAATAAAGTGTATTACAAAAATGTTCTCTAGCATTGTCCCTACACATAAGAAAAAAAGCTAAATGACAGTTACACTTTAAGAGTTTTGGAGGCTACTGTGCTCTTGAGAACTTTCAGTGCAGCAGAAATGTGTTTGCACCCTTCTCCAGATCTGGGCATCCACACAATCATGTCTCTGAGCTCTATAGGCAGTTCTTTCATCCTCATGGTTTAGTTTTTTATCTCATATGTGGTGTTATATATGGATAGACCTTATATAGACTTCAGTGTGTCTTTCCAAATCATGTCTAATCAACTGAATTTTCCACAGGAGGACTCTATTCAAGGTGTAGAAATATTTCAAAAATGATTAGGAGAATTGGGAGTTCACAAGAGCTAAATTTCAAGGGTCTGAATACTTGATTTCTAAAATTCTGTTTTCATTTTGGGGTATTGGGTACAGATTGACTTTTCAAACTCTACAACATAGCAAAATGTGAAAAAAGTTGATGGTCTGAGGACTTTGAGAATACATTGTATATAGATAGATAGATAGATAGATAGATAGATAGATAGATAGATAGTGCATATTGCTTTAAACAATGGACAAGCCCCATTACTGTCATTGTAGTATAGTTGATTCTAACATTTCTACTATAAAAACAAGATACTTCAGGATTATCCTATAAATTGCTGGAGGCATGAAGCTGTAGCACTTTCTACTCCAAACAAGCACTGTCGCTTCAACAATGCTTTACAGTTTACTGCTTTCCATTCAGTTGTGATAAAATATTTTATTGTCCTATGTATGCGTTGTCAGTGATTATACATAATCCCCATCCTGCTGCAATGTGTATGTAAATAGCTAGTTACAGCATTACCTGTTCTCTTACATAATGTGAGGCTTATACAATTTCATTTTTCCAGATAAAGCAGCAGGCAAGAGAAAATTGGTTTCCTCAACCTGCATTTTTTGATCTCCATCCTTAAATAATTGTTCACGATAGTTCTCTATTTTACGATCCTTTCTAATATCTCCAGGTCTAGAATATCTTCCTATTTTAGAGCCTCAAACAATGATGACAGTTGTATTATAAAAGTTTAACAACTTGATCAGCAGTCTCTCTCCGTTTTATGCTTAAATTGATACGGAGTTGTCTGGTGAACACGAGAAAGCTTAAGAAAGGAAAGAACTGCCAGGAACAACAATGAAACGTGTTTGGCACCTTCAAACAGAGACATTATTTGGAGATATACGGTGGAATATGTTTAAAGTCAAAGAACCTTGCTGTGGTATCTATCATTTATGTGATGTAAATATTAGAATTTTAGATTTCAGTTTGACCTTTAATATTTTATTTTACATCCTCAACCAGCTTTTGAAAAATAGATGCTGGTGGAATGAGTTCCTCGCTCACATTGCAGGGAATTACTCTGACATCTTCATAAAATTATAACACCATCGAAATATCGAAATATCACTCTTAGAACATTGTCACAGTGTAACTGTGTGTGCTGGTATGACTGCCATACATGACTGTGCTGCAGTGCACTGTGCAGAGGGAGAAGGCTTTATAACAGTGCATTTACAGATGTCAAAGGCTTGTCAAAGGTATTATACAGGGTGGCAAATGAAAAAGTAGCCCGTCTCCAATATCTCCAAATCAACCTAATAGTAAATCTGTTTTAATTGTCCATAGCAACCAATCAGAGCTCAGCTTTCATGTTTTTAGAGCCTTGTAGGAACTGAAAGCTGAGCTCTGATTGGTTGCTATGGGCAACTAAGACAGATTTACGATTAGGCAGTTTGATTTGGAGATATTGGAGACGGGCTACTTTTCTGTGGGCCACTCTGTATTGGAGGTGGGCTACCTTTTAGTAGTGGGCCACCCTGTATAAGCCATTTTTCCAGAGTAAATGGTTTTCTAAAGGTTTGATAGCAACAACAATATTCTCAAAAATATACAAAGTGACTTGCTGACCTTTTTAACTCTTTGCATTTTTTTTTGCTTAAAGAAAATCTCTCACATCCAGCCAGCCCTGATCAGTAGAGTACTACATGTATAGAACACCTGCTGCTGACTCCTGATGTGTAATTTGTATGCTGATACACACCTCCATTCTCCTGCAGTGTGCTCACAGGCCAACCATGGAATGCATTGAGAGGACTCCTGTGCATGTTCAGATGATGAAGAGGACTCCAGGAGAAGTTCTTTCTATGTATTCCACCTCTGGCTTGTGGGCACATGGCAGAGGAAAAGGGATTAGTTTGTACATACAAATTACTGATCTAGAGTTAGCAGCAGGTGCTCTCCACATGTATTATTGTACTTAATAGGGCTTGTCAAAGGTGACAGATTCCCTTTAATGCTATAAATGATACTGTGATAGTGGCTTATACTTGACAATTAGTACAATGTGTGAAGTTTGAATAAAGCCTCATTTACATTACTGAAACCTAAAAGAGTACTCAATAGCCAAAATCTGTAATGGTTCTCATTCATCCAAGTTACGGAATTTCAGTAGTAATAAGTCAAAGCACTAGTCATCCAACTGGCTTTCAGATAGAATGAGAAATCCAATAGACTAGCAAAATGTCTTCAAAAGAATATAAAAGTTCAGTTGCTCAATGGCCCACATTTATAAAGCAGTTTAAATCTTGTTCAACATAAAAATGATACATCATGTCACATCTAGAAATAAGTGAATCTAATTGCCGCTTCGTATATTCGTTATGAATCCTCGTTATTTCCTACGCCAAATCAAATCCAAATCTTTTCAGATTCATTTCGTACAAATCTTTTAAAATCTTTGTATGCTAACGCTACTTACGCATCTGATAATTTGTACACTAATGTGTACGTATTCAGTTAACTAGCGTACTTTTACTGTATGTTCGTTACTTGTGCGGACCTAGCGTCGTGCGTGCATATGACGTAATCTCGAGACAATAATATGCTAAAGCTTTGTTCGCACTATGTACGCTCATGCGCACGTATTTGCGGAAATGTTCGCATAACACTAATATTTTTAACGCAACTTATCCGAAGCTAATCTTTTTAAAAATTTGGCAAATATTCACCGAAGTTAATCTTTGAAGATACGCTCATCTCTAGCCACATCAACAACAGATTATGGACTATTATAAATACGTTAACAAATTGGCCAACCCCTTTAAAGCAAATCTGTCAGCATACTATCCTGTCTTGTTTAACCACTTTCAGACCGGGCCATTTACCCCCTTCCTGAACAGGTCTAATTTTGCAAATCTGACATGTCTCGCTTCATGTGGTAATAAATTTGGAATGCTTTTACTTATCCAGGCCAGTCAGAGATTGTTTTCTCGTGACATATTTTACTTTACTCCAGCTGTTAACTCTCACCTAACAAAAATCTTCAACCTCTCCCTATCTTCTGGTACCTTCCCCTCCTCTTCCAAACACTCTATTGTTACCCCATTAATAAAAAAAAAACATTTCTCGACCCGTCCTGCACAGCTAACTACAGACCAGTCTCCAATTTTCCCTTCATCTCTAAACTCCTGGAGCATCTGGTCTGCTCTCGCCTCATCTGCTATCTCTCTGATCACTCTCTCCTTGATCCACAACAATCTGGTTTCCACCCCCTACATTCGACAGAAACTGCCCTCACCAAAGTGACAAATGACCTCCTGACAGCAAAACGCAACAGGGACTACTCTCTGCTCATTCTCCTTGACCTCTCTGCCGCTTTTGACACTGTAGACCACCATCTTCTACTCGCCATGCTCCAGTCTATTGGCCTAAAGGACACTGCCCTCTCCTGGTTTTCTTCCTATCTCTCTGGTCGCTCCTTCAGTGTATCATACGCTGGCTCCACTTCTTCTCCTCTCCCTTTTGCTGTTGGGGTTCCTCAGGGTTCAGTCCTAGGCCCTCTCCTCTTCTCCCTATACACAGCCCCAATTGGACAGACCATCAGCAGATTTGGTTTCCAGTACCATCTCTATGCTGATGACACACAGCTGTACACATCTTCCCCTGACATCACCCCGGCTGTATTACAGAACACCAGTGACTGTCTCTCCGCTGTCTCTAATATCATGTCCTCTCTCTATCTGAAACTAAATCTTTCAAAAACTGAACTTCTTGTATTCTCTCCATCTACTAACCTACCAAAACCTGATATCTTCCTCTCAGTGTGCGACACCATCATCACTCCTAGGCAGCATGCCCGCTGTCTTGGAGTGACGTTTGACACTGATCTTTCTTTCATCCCTATATTCAATCACTCGCCCGCTCATGTAGCCTGCACCTCAAAAACATCTCTAGAATCCGTCCCTTTCTCACTATGGAAACAACAAAAACACTCATTGCTGCCCTAATCTATTTCCGTCTTGATTATTGTAACGCACTACTAATTGGCCTCCACCTCACCAGACTCTCCTAACTCCAATCTATTCTTTTTTTTAACAAATCTCTGTTTATTTTTATTATGCAATGACAGTGGCACAACTGGGCCATAAATAACGTGCAAAATTACATATGAGCAGCATTGATAATTGCAAAATCTAGGCCCCACCATAGCCACAAAACTTGATGGTAGTTAAACATCTTAACAGGAGGGGAAAGGGAAGAAGGAAAAAAAAGAGGGGGGGACAAAATGAAAGGGAAAAGAGGGGGATTTCAGAATAAAAATCATATCAGAACATTCTCCAAGAGGACATTATGGAAATAGATAGACGAGAGAATCCATTGTGAATTAGAGCATTACATTAAAAAACAAGACATTTGCACAAAATTACATTGAGAAGGTGTAAAAGATTTGAATTGGGGACCATAACTTGAATACAATATTAATATTTATGAGACAATGAAAGATGAGACCCTATCTCACTGACCCTCCCCTCACAAAGCAAATAACTCTTATGATATATGAGTGGGTGATTTCCTAGCCTCCCTCCAAGGGCCCCATATGGAGAGAAATTTAGCATGTTTTCTCAATTCCCAGCTTACCAGCTCCTCCATTAAGCAAATTTGGTCAACCTTGTCCCTCCACATGTTGATTGTGGGAGGATCAGTGTCTAGCCATTTCAAAGGAATTAACAACCTAGCGGCTTGTACCATCATAGTTGGGAGATTTGATCTGGAAAGGTTCCAAGATTTAGACGGGAGCCACAATAAAACAGATTCTGGTTGTAGGGAGATGGATAGCTTGCATATGGCGTTTATTTGCTGTTCAACCTGTCTCCAGAAGCCCTTAATAATAGAGCATGACCACATGATATGAAGTAGGGAACCTTCTTCTGTCCCACACCTCCAACAGGAACTAGAAGAGGCAAGACCCATTTGTGCTAACTTTTGAGGGTCTTTGTACCACCTTGTCATTGTCTTGTATGAGTGTTCTTGAATTCTGACACATTTTGAGAATCCATGTGATCTCAAGTGAATTTGGGTGATGTCTGCTGCCGTAAAAACCTTATTTAATTCTCTCTCCCAACATCTTATGTATGCAGGTGCCTTTACATTGAAGGGAAAGAATATATTTATAGAATAGGGAAATCATATGCTTGGAGGTAGTGGTACTGGATATGAATTTTTCCCACCATGTTTCTGTTTGCAAAGGGGAACATTTTTCTCTCAAGAGTTTACAGGTCTTTATAAACTCATGTTTCCCGAGGAAATCTCCTTCATTCACAAGTGTAGAGCACATGGACTCTAACTTGTCCTCAGTTTGTATTGCCTCCAGAAGGTCCGCTACAGTAAGTGACTTTAATTTGTGCCAGTGTTCAAAATCTTGTTGTAGATTGGGATGTAGTATGTAAGGCACCAAATTCGCTGGCATGGTTCTGGATAACTCTGGGAATAATATGGAATTGGTAATCAGACTAGAGAGTCCCATCACCATTCCTTTAGTTGGTCCCTCAATTTGCGGGGAGGCACTGTCTATGCCCCATAGCCTTACTAGTTGCGAGTTAGAAAGGTTAGCCCGTTCAATATCTGAGCCCAATACTTTATATTTCGGGTGACACAAGTGAAGCCATCATTTCAACTGGACCGCCTTGTAATAGAAAAGTAGGTTAGGTAGACCAAACCCTCCTTTATCCCTAGGCATAGATAGTCTGTCATATGCTACTCTTGGCCTTTTCCCTTTCCACAGAAAAGCTGTAAATAGTGAGCATACCTGTCTGAAGAACGATAAAGGTGTGTGTAATGGAATAATTTGAAGTAAATACAGCAGTTTGGGTAGAATGTAGGTCTGAAGCAGATTCTTACGCCCCATCCAGGAGACATATGGAATAGCTAAAGACTGTAGTTGTGATTTCACAGATTTCAACAAGGCTAGATGATTCAATTTATAGAGTTGATTTATGTTGGGGGTGATTTTTATACCAAGATATTTCAGATGCGAGGACTGCCATCTGAAAGGAAAATTGGTCTTTAGGGACTCTATCTCCCTTCCCGGTAAAGTGATATTCAGGGCCTCAGATTTATAGTAATTTACTTTAAAATTAGAGACAACCCCAAAAAGGTCAAATAGGTTTAATATTATTGGAAATGCTTTCTTAGGGTTAGTTAATAAGAGTAGCAGATCGTCTGCAAAAGCTGCACATTTATGGTTATGCGATTTAATGCAGAGCCCCTCTATGTTCTTATCCTCTCTGATTCTTTGCAATAGTGTTTCCATCATTAGAACGAAAAGAGTCGGGGACAGTGGGCACCCATGTCTGGTGCCATTTCCAATGTTAAAGGCTTTTGACAAGGCCCCATTTATTCTAATTCTAGCACTAGGTTTGCGATATAGGGACATGATAGCTGCAATGAAGGCTTCTGGTATTCCAAAGCTGCTCAGGACTCTTTCCATAAACCACCAATTTACCCTATCAAATGCCTTCTCGGCATCAGTGCCGAGAAGGATTAGAGGGACCTTGTTCTTGTGAGCGTAATGTATCGCATGAATAATTCTACTAGAATGCAGGTTCCCTTCTCTGCCCGCCACAAAGCCTGCCTGGTCTTGATGTATCAGTGATGGTGTCAATACATTAAGTCTTTGAGCCAATATTTTGGCCCAGATTTTAATGTCCACATTTAGTAATGATATCGGCCTGTAGCTACCACATTCCTTAGGATCCTTCCCTTCCTTAGGTAGTACAGTAATTGTAGCTTCCAAGGCTTGGGGGGTAACTGAGCTCCTTCCATCAGTGCTCTACACCAGCCAGTGAAGTGTGGCAGGAGAGTGGGAAGCAGCTTTTTATAATAGCCCACTGGAAGGCCATCAGGGCCCGGGGCCTTACCAGTAGGAAGAGAGTTTATAATCTTCCGCACCTCATCCTCTGTGACGGGGGTTAATAATGTTGTGTATTCTGAAGGCGAGATTTTTGGTAATTTTGATGCCAAAAGAAATTCATTCATTTTAGAGATGAATGTTTGGTCTGGAGTGGCCGTTGTAGGTCTTAGGTTATATAGGTCATAATAGAATTCGCAGAATGCGCTTGCTATATCTGAAGTGGATGATACTAATTGACCTTTTTTATTGTGGACAGCTTTGATAAAGAGCATATCTGTTTGTTTTTAATGAGTTGGGACATAAGCTTGTTTCCTCTATCTCCATGCGCATATTGTTTAAATTTAGCATATTGGTAGGCTTTGGCACATCTTACATTAATGAGATCTTTTAGTTGTTTTCTAAGTTCTGCCAGGTTATTTTGTGTTGATATATCGTAGGATCTCTTTTGTAGAGTCTCTATCGCTGCTATTTGAGCAATTAGTGAGTTTAGTTTTTTCTGCCTGTCTCTTTTGAGCTTTGTACCCAGTGCAATTAGCTTACCTCTGATAACAGCCTTATGAGCTTCCCATGTCACAGTAGGAGAGGTATCAGAGGGTGGGTTTTCTTTAAAGTATAGCTGTAATTTATTGGAGATAGAGGAAGTATGAAGCTCAGTGTCCAGGAGCGTTTCATTTAGTTAAAGTATCACAGACATTGTAGCATGGTCCGAAATGGATATAGGACCAATATGTGCCTCCTTTAGGATGGGAAGATATTTATCCCTTAATGTCGCGTGGATATGACCTAAAGCTGATTGTGATTGAGCTGAGGTTCCCGTAGATGTGTCTAAAGAGGGATCAAGTGCGACATTTAGATCACCTCCCACTATCAAAATACCCTCAGAAAACGCTTTAAGCTTCTTCATAGTGGAATGGAGCCATCTGGGTTGGTGAGTGTTGGGAGCATACAGACACACCAAAGTTACCAAACACTTCCCCAGCATTCCTTTTACAAACAAGTATCTACCATTAGGATCTGATTGGGTAACTATGAGATCAAAAGGTACATTTTTGGTTATCCCTATGCTCACTCCCCTTGACGCTGTAGTATATGTACTGTGAAACCATTTAGTGTAATGGGATTTCAACAAATATGGAACCCTATCCTCCTTAAAATGTGTTTCTTGTAGGAGACAAATATTTGTCTTTTCCTTTCTTAGCATCGCAAATATCTGTGACCTCTTTTGGGGGGTATTGAGCCCCCGTACATTAAATGAAGTTACTTTTACTGTCGCCATACGTGCATATGGGTGTGGGAATGGACTCATTAAACTCCAATCTATTCTTAATGCAGAAGCCAGGGTTACCTATCTGTCTAACCGCTACTCTAATGCCTCTGCCCTGTGCCAGTCACTGCACTGGTTGCCCATTCAGTATAGAATCCAATTTAAATTGCTCATGCTCACCCACAAAGCTTGAAAAAGGCTCTTGTAGCCGAAACGTCGCCTGGTTGGTGAATGAACTTGTTACTGCATTTGAAGACAGTGAGTGCCGCGGTTTTCTATAACTTACTAAAGCACCCACAAAGCTCTGTCCTATTCTTGTCCGCAATAGCCGGCAAGAATATGCATTTTGAATGGGGCCACCGGCGGGCGGCATCCGTGGTATTGCGGATCTGCATTTTTGCGTATCCGCAATACTACGACCGTCTGAATGGCCTCTGAGCACTTTTATTTAAAAAATCATGTTTTTGTGTTGCAATTTTCTTAGAGCCATATTTTTTTTTTACATTTTGTCTATGGTCTTGTGTGGGGGCTCATTTTTTGCGGGATGAGGTGATGTTTTTATTGCTACTATTTTGGGGTAAATACAACTTTTTGAATGATTGATATTATGTTTTTTGGTAGGTGAAAAAATCTGTTTTGGCGTAATGTATATTTATTTTATTTTTTACGGTGATCACCCGATGGGGTGGATCATGTGATATTTATACCAAATACCGTATGTCTATTTTATTTATTTATTTTTATTTGTACCATTTTTTAAATGACGTATTTGGGAAATTTTCTTTTAATATGTGAAGCTTTTTTTTAAATAATACTGTTTATTTTTTTATTTTTGTATTTTTTAGTTGACACTTTGTGTCCCCCATAAGGTCATACAAGACCTCTAGGGAACATTTAACTTCACGTTTGGGTTTTTTTTTCACTATTGATTTCTCCTGAAACTAAGGCTGACATAGTAGCCCCAGTTACAGGTAAAATACACCCCCAGGGAGGCTTACAGCATAATACAGCGCTGTACAGCCTCACTGCAGGGTTGATCGTGGTCTATGAAAGACCCGAAAGCTCCTGCAGTCTCCCGGCCCTGGCGATCACGTGACCACCGGGCCGGGACAGAAGGCACCATAGTGCTTCCTAAGCTGCATACACAGCGCTTGTTGAGTCACTGACAGCAGGCACAGAAGCTGCAAGATTAGCGTGCAGCTTCTATCTCTGAATGGACATTTAGAAACGTCCATTCAAAGATATTCAAGCACTTCCAGGACGTTTAAAGTCAACAGGGAAGTGGTTAAGGGTAGCATAGTATGGGGTGGGTCAACACTCCTTTTAACCCAAATGGCACCAAAAATATTGCACTCATTAACTGATGGACAGCTGTATACCTTCATATATACACATTGCCTGTCAATCACTGATGGCAGGGGCATGGAGAGGCAGGGAAAATAATTAATAGGCCAGATTCATAACTGCTGTGCTGTATATGCTAGCATAATTAAATTTTCAAGCCTTTCGACAAGCATGTTTTTCAATAGAGAATATATAAACTATATTTTTTCTACTAATAATTATAGCTGAGCAAATCTGTAAAAAATTCTATATGGGTTTGATTCGGCCGAATAGGATGACCAATTCGATTTGAATTCAAATCAATTCTACCCAAATAGAAAGGTTAATTCTCTCTCACACACTCGTCTAAATTCATCTAAATCGAATCATCAAACTGAATCATTCTTTCTTTTTATAATTAGTTTTTATTTTTTGCACATGACTATGGTGGTGGCCTGAGCTGTTCTTTAACCTTTTTGGCACCTGAGGTTTTTTCATTTTTGCGTTTTCGTTTTTTCACACCTTGCCTTTCTTGGGCCATAACTTTTTTTTTTTAATTTTCTCTTCACATAGCAGTATGAGGACTTGTTATTTTTTCAGGACAAGTTGCACTTTCTAATCCCACCATTTAATATTGCATACGAGGTAGTGGGGAGCTGGAAAATTCCAAATGGGGTCAAATTGGAAAACAAAAACAAAAAACATAATTCTGGAGCAAGCATGCACTCCCTTCACTTCTATGGGAGTTCAAAAAAGAGCCAAGCAAGTGTGCTGAGCTATTTCCAGGACTCCCACAGAAATTAATTAAGAGTACACAACGCAAGTGCAGCCACCTCACCATGCACCTCCAAAGGAGTTCTGGAAATAGAGGATGACCACGTGAATAACGGGTGACCACGCTTGTGCTGTGCACTTTCCTTTCTAGAGATAGGTGCAGGTCCAAGAGGTGGCACCCACACCTATTAAACATTGATGGCGTATCCTAGTGATATGTCACCAAAGTATGAGATGGGCCAACCCTTTTAAGGGTAGATCATTGTAGACAGTGCATCCTATTACAGAGTGTCAAGTGAAAAACTCAACTTTGCTCCACCTGTACCTTTTCAGGTGTGTAGGATGTGATGTCCAGACTGAGCTGAACTTGTCATGAATAGCTACAAGTGTCTACAATGGTTACACAGGAATTTTATACAAAAGTCATTACGATACACACCTGAATATAGCAGAATATTGTGCTTGTATCATACTGAAGAGAGTGAAGTAGAACATGTCTATGATTGATAATTAGAATTGTTCTAGAACTGAAAAACCTAGTTTTATGACTAATTTATCACATCACCTGAACATTGTACATTAATGTTAAAATATATAGCATGTGCTTTACACAATATACCAGATGTGTATATATACAGCAGCACATTACTTTACCACTGAGCATTTCTATTCCACCCAATATGTAGCTATACTAGGCAAGGTGACAGAGCATGTAGAGGATCAATAAAAGAAAATGCATTAAAGTTCCATCACAGGAGCATGCTGGGCCTTTAATACATTTTTCTTGTTTGCACCTGATAGTTTCACTGGGCTGTAACAGCTTATATTATTTATGTGTGTTCTGATGGAGAATATGTTTTTTTAAGGTTTTCTCTTATATTTTGAGGCAATCCTAGGGAGAAAAAAACACCTTAGAATTGCAATTACACCTTTGCATGTCTTCCATTGCCACATGTCAGGCGATGATTAAATTACACAGGAGGTCCTGAACAGAACCCTACAAAATAGGAAGATTTCTGAGGTGACATATTCTATTTTATTCTCTTCTGTCTGATAAAAGTACAATATTCTGCTATATTGTGGTGTACATTTAGAAGGAACCAGAATTTCCACTATGCTGACTTTTGCATAAAATTCCTGTGTAACCATCATAGATACTGACAAATACAGCAAGTATAGCTTTGTCTAGACATCACATCCTACACACCTTAAAAATGGACTGGTGCAGCAATATTGAGTTTGTCATTTGACAGTCTGTAATAGGATGTATAGTCTATACAACCCATTGTGATATCACAGTATGCTATCTGTGGCTTTACCAAGGACTGTAGCGAAACACTGCATTATCTTTAGTTACAGAATTTTTATTATACATTAGCTAAAGAAAGATTATACACTATCCATAAAAATCAAGGCACCAGCCGTGTAATGCATGGATAAAATGGGTATTCTAGAAGAGATACTTTTTGCACTAACTCTCTTTGGTTCATAGAGGGAGGTCCCAAATTGTGGACTCCTACTATTCCATTTCTATGTCAGAACAAGGTAGATGGGCCCTTTAAAGGCTACAGACACCTTTGGCAAGGAAAAATGATTTTTACTTATGATATGTTAATGGTTTTTGTGAGTAAAAATAGTTTCAGTCTACAATCTTTATTACGTCATTCATTTTCAGCCGGCCGCTGATATTCAGTTTGCAACCTGCTCTTAGTTTCAGACTTTATTCACATAGAATAAGGGCTCATGCACACGACTGTATGTACTTTGCGGTCTGCAAAACACAGATCCACAAAAAATAAGGATGACGTCTGTATGCATTCCATATTTTGCGGAATGGAACAGCTGGTCCCTAATAGAACAGTCCTATCCATGTCCGTTATGCGGACAATAATAGGAGATGTTCTATTTTTTTAGTGGAACTGACATGTGGATATAAGGAAGTGTAATGCACATGTAGTAACTTTAGTTTTTTTTGTGGACCCATTGAAATGAATGATTCTGGATACCGTCTGCAAAAAAAAAGGAACAGACACAGAAAGAAAATAGGTTTGTGTGCATTAGCCCTAAAGATGATCAAATTCATTCTACCAATTGGGGATTTCGAATTTAGCTAAAGTTTGGAATCACACAAAGTAGAATTTTTTTATGGTTCGCTTCCAGAAAGAGAGAGAGATAGTATCCACCCAGAGGTTGCCTCAGCACCCCCTCACCTTCCCACCAAGGCCTTGCAACTAGAAAAGCTATTTATATCTGCTTTAAGGTGGATTTAGATGAAATTATCAAGCAAATTATCAGAAATGAACGTTCCTGCAAACGCTCATTACCAAAAATCTAGTAAAAATCTTGTTTATAAAGCTGAAAAAATACAAAGGCGGGCAAAAAAAGGCAAAAACAAAATATGCCTGTGTAAAGGTGCAGCCAATTACCTAGTGGATGAGCAAAATGATCAAACTGTTGTACATGCAGGCATCTAATTTATTGTTTCTGGGCAGCATGTTGTACTGTCTAAACAGCGATCTGCTGACCAGAAACAATACAGCTGTATGAGGACGAGAGATCGCAATATCAATCCCTCGTCCTCATACCGGGGAGGTGATCATTGCATGTAAATTCAGTGCTTCATCCCCATTGGATGAGCAGACGACTGTCAGGAAGGAACGTTCGTCAACACTTGTAAATTTGCCTTTTATCTTGAAAGAGCTTGCTGCAGATGTGAGGCTGGCTTAGCTATTTTTGTAGTTTTGCTACATAAACATGTATAAAACGTTCTCTTATTCATAACCATTTTTTTTTAATTGGTGAAACGAGCCAAATCTTGAAAGCTTCACTCATCTCTAATGTAGAAGTATTCCTGCCAGTAATGTCCTTTGCAAAATGCCTTGTGTATGCTTTTGTCCCTATCTTTGGCTTGCATGAGCTGCCATCCTTGGTTTCTTCCCACTTCTCCACTCTGTTGTTATCTTTAACTTGAAAGAGGTGACAGCAAAGAGCAATCAAAAGCAGGAGAAACGCTTTGACTGATTTATTTCAGATTTATCAACTAGATGAAGAACAACCTTGAAATGGTTGTGCAACTTTAAACTTTTTTAACAGACCTCACAGAGAGGCTAGATATGTGGTGGTGATCATACTTACCTGGTCCCTGCTGACAGGTCCTGGCTCCATCGCGCCATGGCCACCTCCGCAGGTCTCTTGGAATCAACATCCTGTTGATGAAGGTCAAGTGACCACGGCCAATAATTGACCTAGAATCATATCATCAGTTCCAGGACTGCTGAAGGCAGTTCTTAAAGATATTGGCTGCATGTCTGGGGTTGGTTTCCTGCAGCATTATAAATTTAAACTGCTAACACTTACAACTTAACTTACTTTTATTATTTCTGGATAGTCATATAGTGTTGTATGTCTGCCAGACCCCAATGACTATAATGGGATGGGGCAGGGGTGAGGCTTCTCCCAGGAAATAATGAAGGCTGAGATTAGGCTAGACAAAAACTGTTGCATGCAGCAATTTTTGTCCAGCCAAATCCTGGCTGATATGTGGGGAGCAGCCGGATCCTCGCCACATACTAATATAGTCAATGGAGTACAGCGGGCATGTTGCAGACCATAGAACTCTGTCTGTGCATGTCAGATGTATTTGATGTATTTGTGAAATTAGCCGTAGGCAGATGTTGAAAAAGTATCTATAATGGTGCTTGCTGGGTGGGATATGGATAGCTGTTTATTTGTTAAAATTTCACGCAGCATCACTGAGATGAGGAAGTGTGTTTAAGACAAAATGTTGGTGCCAGAAAGTCTTGGTTAATGTTTTTTCAACTTGTACTTTTTTTCCTTTACTTGATGAACCACATGACAATGAATCACTTCTTATGCTTAGAAGAGTAGAGATTTAGGATCCTCTCTTTTCAGTTGTTTCAGTCAATTTCTGCGGAGTAGCGCCCCCCTCTCCCAGGGCTGATCAGGGTCTCAGTGTGTCAGAATGGCAAGTGGTAAGTTGCGACCCTAATAGTTTGTGTCACAGTGCTCCTACCTGGATACTGTCATTCCCCAGGGTTAGGCTCTGCAGCAACAAAAGCAGTTGTAATCAATGGAATAAGTTGAGTTTTTTAAGAATGGTTTTTACTTGAATAAACATGCAATAACCTTGTGTCATTCAAACAACGCTTCATCGTTCTCATGGTTCCCGTAAGCTAAGGGTAAACTGGCAGGAAAACGTGAATACTTTTCTTTCTCTCTTTCTGCTGCTCTGCTAATCTCTGGCATCTGTCTGGTTACTGGGCTTTCTAGCAGTTCTGGTACCTTTGAGTGGGGTGCCTTTGGCCGTCGACCCCCTCATAAAACTCAGTCTATGAACTGTATCGCAAATCGCCAGGACCGGATGGCATACATATCCCCGTATCCTAAGAGAATTAAGTAATGTCATAGCCAGACCCTTATTTCTGATATTTAAGGACTTTATACTGACAGGGAGTGTTCCACAGGATTGGCGCATCGCAAATGTGGTGCCAATATTCAAAAAGGGTCCAAAAAAAGAGCCCGGGAACTATAGGCCGGTAAGTTTAACATCTGTTGTGGGTAAACTGTTTGAGGGTTTTCTAAGAGATGCTATCTTGGAGTACCTCAATGAAAATAAGCAAATAACTCCATATCAACATGGCTTCATGAGAGATCGGTCATGTCAAACCAATTTAATCAGTTTCTATGAGGAGGTAAGTCATAGACTTGTCCACGGCGAATCAATGGATGTCGTATATATGGACTTCTCCAAAGCATTTGACACTGTACCGCATAAAGGGTTATTATATGAAATGAGAATGCTTGGCCTGGTAGAAAATGTCTGTATGTGGGTAAGTAACTGGCTCTGTGATAGAAAACAGAGGGTGGTTATTAACGGCACATACTCAGATTGGGTCACTGTCACTAGTGGGGTACCACAAGGGTCAGTGTTGGGTCCTATTCTCTTCAGTATATTTATTAATGATCTTGTAGAAGGCTTTCACAGTAAAATATCAATTTTTGCAGATGACACTAAACTGTGTAAAGTAATTAACACAGAAGAGGACAGTATACTGCTGCAGATGGATCTGGATAGATTGGAGGCTTGGGTAGAGAAGTGGCAGATGAGGTTTAACACTGACAAATGTAAGGTTATACATATGGGAATGAATAATGCAAGTCACTAGTGCATACTAAATAGTAAAACACTGGGTAACTCTGACATGGAAAAGGACCTAGGAATTTTAGTGAACAGCAAACTAAGCTGCAGAAACCAGTGTAATATAAACAGCTTCTGCCAAGGCCAATAAGATAATGGATTTGCATCAAAAGGGGCATAGATACCCGTGATGAGAACATAGTCCTGCCACTTTACAAATCACTAGTCCGACCACACATGAAGTACTGTGTACAGTTCTGGGCTCCTGTGAACAAGGCAGACATAGCAGAGCTGGAGAGGGTTCAGAGGAGGGCAACTAAAGTAATAACTGGAATGGGTGGACTACAGTACCCAGAAAGATTATCAAAATTAGGGTTATTTACTTTAGAAAAAAGACAACTGAGGAGAAATGTAATAACTATGTATAAATATATCAGGGGTCAGTAGAGAGATCTCTCCCATCATCTATTTATTCCCAGGACTGTGACTGTGACAAAAGGAAAGAAGGTGTGTACACAAACATAGAAGAGGATTCTTTACTGTAAGAGCAGTGAGACTATGGAACTCTCTGCCTGAGGAGGTGGTGATGGTAAGTTCACTAAAAGAGTTCAAGAGGGGCCTGGATGTATTTCTGGAGGGTAATAATATTACAGGTTATAGTTACTAGAGATGGGTCGTTGATCCAGGGAGTTATTCTGATTGCCGGATTGGAGTCGGGAAGGAATTTTTTCCCCTTAAGGGGGGAAAATTGGCTTCTACCTCACAGGGTTTTTTTTCCTTCCTCTGGATCAACTTGTAGGATAACAGGCCGAACTGGATGGACAGATGTCTTTTTTTTGCCTTATAAACTGTTACTATGTTGCTATGTTACGTCTAGTGTAGAATATCTCCATACATGCCACTAATAAAGTTCCGTATGAAATTGGAGTCATGCAGAGGTCCAGTAGAGGCCTCTGTCCATCTATGGCAGACTTAATAGACATCTATGCCAAAAGGAGACCTAATACAGCTGTGTGCATGAGCTGCTATGCTGAAAAAAAATTGTAGAAAGGAATAAGAAAAACATTGCATCATTTGTTTAAATTTAGATGATTAAGCATCATTTCAGTAATGCTATTTTGTCCTCATTTATCACCATGTTTAGAATATATTATTTCAGTAATTCCTTTGGATATCTGGTTTTCATATCTTGTTTATCCTTTAATGACAATATATTTTACTTTAATTTAATATCTAAATATGCCAGGACTTCCAAGTAACGACAGCCTCACTGTCAGAACATCTAAAATATTACCGATTAAAGTAAACACTGACAAGATTTCATTTTTTTATGTTCGGTTGTGCAAACTATTCAGTTTACTTTATGGATTTTTGAAGACTTTGGATATTGAATGTTTTAGATTAATATTTTCCTTTCTGACATGCTTTAGTGCTTTGTGCAACGTATGCTCTGCCTTAAATTGATTAATGTCTATTTTCATTAAATATCCCAACTATACAAGAGGATCTCGCTACAGAGACAATTGAAGGCTTCATAAGTAAATTTCATTTTTTTTTCTGTGATATAAATCCTATAAGCTCCCATAGGAAGTCAGGATCCTAATTGTCAGCACTATAACTAGCTTTCTTTAGGGAATGAAGCTTCAGAGAAATGTCTTCCATATTGAAATATTAATATTGATTCAATTTTTATCGAGACAGGGTTTGTACTGATATCTGTAGAAATACATAGTTAGAAATTATATGGTAGCATACAGCTGATACTGCACTTTGGGTTTATAGAATTAAGCATTACAGCAGCATTCAGACCACACAATAAATTGGGGCACTCCATTTTAAGATATAAGACATATTGATTTGTTTTGTCCTTTCAGAATCTATGAAAAGAACTGTTAGAATGACCCTATTTAGAAATGTTTTTGGGCTTTAAATTTCATCGTTTTATCACTATATTGAACACGTCCAGAACTTATTTTTATAGACCCCTATGAGTCTGACAGATGCCAGACTTTGCTATACTTTTTTTTTTCTTCTTTTTTTTGTTTCCTTATACAATTGGACAATCCCAAAATTGCATATATTGAAATCATTTATTGAAAGCATATGTAAAAAGTATTCATACATAAAAATAATTCGGCCAAAACACAATGTTTGAAATGTTGGAATCTATAGCAGGCATAGCTTTCGATTTCTGGTGTATAGACAGCCAAAGAGGTAAAAGGTGTGTGCCTTTTAACAAATTTGGTGCATCTTTTAACAATATACCGTATTATGATATAGCAGCGCTCTATGTAATTTTCCCCAATGTGAATAGAGCCTCACTCCACATGCAACAGTTTTTTAGGACCCTCTAACAAGCCTCCATTGTAAGTGTATTCCAAGAAACCAATGTGACTATGCTGACCACAGAGTAGCAAATTGTAGGAATCCACAGCACTCCAAGCAATTCTCAAAGCAGCTGTTGTTTTATTCAGGCATCTGAATACAGTGCGACGTTTCGGCTCAGCAGAGCCTTTCTCAAGCCTTTGCTGAGCCGAAACGTCGCACTGTATTCAGATGCCCGAATAAAACAACACCTGCTTTGAGAATTGCTTGGAGTGCTGTGGATTCCTACAATTTGCTACTTTATGGGACCTTCAAGCCAGGACCTATACCACGAGCACCCACAATCCGATCCAAGGATATGAGTCAACGGACATTCTAGCCTGGGTTACAGGTATAGCAGTGCTGCTTCTGTTTACTAACTTTTTCTAACCTATGCTGACCACAGAGAACATGAAACAGCTTGGCAGCAGTAAAGCCATATCATTCTGACTCAAGATGTTGCATTAATCATATTTTCTATATATCTATTTAATTGAGAACCTTTTTATGTTACAATGAACTGATATGTGATTTAGGCCAATAGCCTGTAGGCACAAAGCAACTGTTAATTCTACACTGAATATTGTATGGCTGTAACTATGGCTAAATTATAAAAAATAAAATAATACAGGATAAATAATCCCATATGCATTTAAAGGGATTCAGTCACCACCAGCCTCATTATCCAACTGTCCCCACAGACACATAAAAAGTGCTTTTTTTCACCAGAAGCTCTGTTCCCAAGTTATACTTTTTCTTAATATGCAAATTAGACCGTGAAATAAGGACATCACCATTGCTCTTGTTGCCAGCCCCTCCCTGACAGCTTTTATTTACCAGACCATGCGGTGGGAAAGCAAAAAGGGAGGGGTTTCACCATAGAAAGGAGTGGAACTTGGAAATTGCAACAAGAGCAATGGTGACACCCTTATTGCACTAAAGATACAATTTGCATATTAAGAAAAAGAATCATAGCTCAGTAATGGAGACTCGGATCAACAAAAGAAAATTTATGTTTTAATCAGGTGATCCATAACTATGTGTCTATGCAGACCGTTGGATAGGGAGGTCAGTGGTGTCAGATTCTCTTGAAAGTCTTGAAAGGGAATTTGTAATCACATACCTCCTTAGTCATCCAAATAATTTTTTTTTTGAGTTGTGCTTGGCTGCTGATTCAAACACAGTTTGTTCAAATCTCGATCGCTGTCCCCATTCCAAAGAAATGAATGCTTTTATTGTATGCAAATTGCCTGTTTAGTGCAATACAAGTGTCAACTTTGCCCCTTGTCGCACTTGTGGGGGCATGGTCTACATCCAAAAGGAGTGGAGATTTAGGTGCAGTGAGGTGCAACGGTTGCACCTTTCTTGCACCAAGCAGGTATAAAATAAAAACATCAATTTCTCTGGAATGGGGCCACTTGTTGACATGGGGCAAAGTGAGTTTGAATCAGCAGGCACAGATATGAAAGATCATTTGGATAACTATGGTGGTATGTGGTGACAGATTCCCAATAAAATCCTCTGTATCTCAACACAATCTCTTCTATCAAAAACATGCAATGCTGTATAATACATATAAATACAATTAGTGTATTATATTCTGTATGACCCATTCCGAAAGAACAGTTATTATTATTGAATGCAATCAAAATCCTGACATGTCAGTTTTATAGAAATGATCTTAGCATTGTACAGCAGTATAATCCGTCATGCAGCACGTGACCTATAGTTGAACTTGCATTTAGGCTTCCACCCACTAGCAATATCTTTCAAGAAAGAAAGGTTATAAGAAGCCATAGGAGGTGAATTCTAATCTTCATATTAGAATGCACCTCAAACCTGCTGTTCTCAGATAAAAAAATCATTTCTCCAAATCAATTGCTGATTGGAAAATCTTCTAGAATATTCTATAATGCATGAAACTTTAGTAGGGGTGGAGCACTGATTTATTGGGCAATACAAAACACCTACCTGTATTACTCAAAGGTGTTTGTATAGTTTATGAAAAATTAATTTAGCAACAAATCCAAATTTCCTCGTGTTTCATTATAAGAAATTAGGTCGTCCTAAACTGGCAGCTGCATGCTTTACAAAGTGAAAGTAAGAACCCTGGGAACGCGAGATCACCGATAATACCAAACAGCCAGCCAATCCTCATCCGGTGCGATCTCTGTCATTGTCCTGTGAGCTGAGTATAAGGAGAGACGTAACAAGAATATTGGAGAGGGAGAGTGCAGGGAGACTGCAGGTAGAATGCAGGGAGAGTGCAGGTAGAGTGCAGGGAGACTTATTCTGCGTCAATGTTATTTATCTATTCCTACATTTACTTATTCCTATATCAGTCAGAAATGTAATTCAATACCAATAAGATGGAAGCCTTTATTAATCTGGTGCCAGTGTGTCAACCAATACATCCAGTCTGCACCCCTTTGGGGGCCAGGTCTCAATGATGATCATCCTTATCTTTTGCTGGTTTTACTTCTTCTAAATCATCTTTCAAAGTCTCCATGTCCTAGAAAAGTCTGCAAGATGCAGAGAGAGGAGAAGCTGGATGTTCCTGATGACATATTCTCATCGATATTAGATGATGTGGAAAAGGAGGAAAAGCAGATGGAAGAAAAAGGGCTCCCACCTCTAGTGCAGGGGAACGCTTGGGTTGGAGAAGTGGATATGCCTGAGCGGATTAATATTCTGTGTTTACTGTCAAATAACCTACAGGAGATTGCAGGCAAGAACAGCAATAGTAGGCATATTGTCCTGCTACCTAACCGGCCAAATCCCATACCAGAAACAGCCCCTGTTTAAAAGTGCTACGTGGCCATTAACAATGAAGACCAACTAAACAGTGCAGTCTTCATTATTGAATAAAGGCAGTTAAGGTCAAGCAGTTTTTCTACCGTAGTATGGCTGCAACCCGGCCACAGCACAACTGCTCCGTGTGGCCATAGCCTAAGACAGGGTATATCTGATTTATAGCGATTTGTAATTAATTAATTTGCAACTAATCAAATTTATTAGCTAACTTCAGAATCAAATCTTTCAAAAGTTTGCTCCAAGAGGTAGTCATCTGAAATGGTATTCCAACAGTCTTGAAGGAGTTCGCAGAGATGCTTAGCACTTGTTGGCCATTTTGCCTTCACTCTGCGGTCCAGCTAACCCCAAACCATCTCGATTGGGTTCAGGTCTGGTGACTGTGGAGGCCAGGTCATCTGGCGTAGCACCCCATCACTCTCCTTCTTGGTCAAATAGCCCTTACACAGCCTGGAGGTGTGTTTGGGGTCATTGTCCTGTTGATAAATAAATGATGGTCCAACTAAACGCAAACCGGATGGAATAGCATGCCGCTGCAAGATGCTGTGGTAGCCATGCTAGTTCAGTATGCCTTCAATTTTGAATAAATCCCCAACAGTGTCACCAGCAAAGCACCCCCACACCATCACACCACTAATGTCCTATTTCAGGTGACTACCTCTTGAAGCTCATCAAGAGATTGCCAAGAGTGTGCAAAGCAGTAATCAAAGCAAAAGGTGGTTACTTTGAAGAACCTAGAATATAAGACGTATTTTCAGTTGTTTCACACTTTTTTGTTAAGTATATAATTCCACATGTGTGTCCAAACGTTTGGTCTGTACTGTATGTATATATATATATATATATATATATATATATATATATATATATCTTAATAATATAAAAATGAGTTTCTGTCTGTCTGTCTGTTCTCTATGCGCGACCAAACTACTGGACCGATTTTCACCAAATTCGGCACACAGGTACATCAGGTGTCCGGGACGGTTTTAGACCAGGTCTCATCTCTCTAGGACATACCGTTCCTGAGATATTCCCAAAATATGATCTCCATTAGCCAACATTACAACTGGGAACTTTGGTTTTAAACTCCAACTGCCATTCTCTGCAAAGGCACACACAGGGAGGGCAGGTTTCCATAACAACCAGGTAATTATCAGCAGCTGAGGATCTCATCCATTTCTATTCACTGACACTGTTAAAGGTATTCCGGTTACCATAAATATAACTTATGTGTTTTTCTATTACTACAGTTCAGTAGTAATAAAAGATGTTTTCCTCCACTGCTGTCTATTGCGTGGGCTCATAAATAAGCATGGTATTGACCTTTAATTCAGGCCACCCTAAAAGAAGTACTTAAAACCCCCGCCCCAGGTCTCACTAAGCCACACCCCCGACTCCATCAGGCCACACCCCCTTTCACTCCGCAGCCAACAGAGATTGAAAAAATAAAGGTAAAAATCAACTTCTGTCAGCTGCAGGGATGGGTGGGAGGTTGATTTCTTTCTGCAACAACACACACAAACATTAAATAAAATAGATTATAATATATAAATTATATATTATATATAAATATACCCATGCAAAGCGTCTTGCTAATCCACGCCCCCGACTCTGTCAGGTCACGCCCCCTCCCACTCCGCAGCCAATGGGAATTGAAAAAATGAAGGTAAAAATAAACTTCTGTTTGCTGCAGGGGTGGGAGGGTGAATTTCTCTCTGCAACGACACACAAAAATTTTAGATGAAATAGACTAATTATTGACTACAACCGTTCGAAGCCTTTTGCTAAGCCACGCCCCATATCTGTCAGGCCACGCCCCCTCTCACTCCACAGCCATTCTGCAACGACACACAGAAACATTAAATGAAATAGATTAAATGCACCTATGCGAAGCGCTTTGCTAAGCCACGCCCCGACTCTGTAAGGCCACGCCCCCTCCCACTCCGCAGCCAACAGGGATTGAAAAAATAAAGGTAAAAATCAACTTCTGTCAGCTGCAGGGATGGGTGGGAGGTTGACTTTCTTTCTTCAACGACACACAGAAACATTAAATGAAATAGATTAAATACATCCATGTGAAGCGTCTTGCTAATCCATGCCCCCGACTCTGTCAGGTTACGCCCCCTCCCACTCCGCAGCCAAAGGGGATTGAAAAAAAAAAGGTAAAAATAAACTTCTGTTTGCTGCAGGGGTGGGAGGGTGAATTTCTCTCTGCAACGACACACAAAAATTTTAGATAAATAGACTAATTATAGACTGCAACTGTTCGAATCGTCTTGCTAAGTCACGCCCCCAACTCTGACAGAGCATGCGCGTTATGTGACACTTGAAGTATAAATGCGATCCGGAGAATTTGGATTCTTTTTGCGCCTGTCAAGGAGATACACAAAGAAAGGGTTATCCAGGAGAACTCATTTCTACTCTATTCTGTTACATTGATTCCCTTGGAGTAAGTGGCTACTACTTCACTGGACACTTCTCCGATGGCTGCAGGTTCCACTCCGATCATCAAGATTATACGCTGATACGTCTACAATAGGGTTGCGCCTATCATAGCGCAACTCTACCAGGTGAGCTCCCAGTATATTGATCTAATAAGATACCTAAGGATATACTGCCCTATTTTGCGCTCTCCGTTTTTATCAGAATCATTCTGAATACGCCAACCCTGACGCCCCCAACTCTGTCAGACCACGCCCCCTCCCACTCTGCAGCCATTCTGCAACGACACACAGAAACATTAAATGAAATAGATTAAATCACCTATACGAAGCGCTTTGCTAAGCCACACCCCCAACTCTGTCAGGTCATGCCCCCTCCCACTCTGCAGCCAACAGGGATTGAAAGAATGAAGGGAAAAATAAACTTCTGTCAGCTGCAGGGGTGGGAGGGTGAATTTCTCTCTGCAATGACACACAAAATTTTAGATGAAATAGACTAATTTCAGACTACAACCGTTCGAAGCATCTTGATAATCCACACCCCCAACTCTGCCAGGCCACGCCCCCTCCCACTCCGCAGGCAACAGGGATTGAAAAAAATCAGCTGCAGGGGTGGGAGGGTGAATTTCTCTCTGCAACGACACACAAAAATCGTAGATGAAATTGACTAATTTTAGACTACGACCATTCAGTACTAATAAAAGATGTTTTTTTCCACTGCTACCCATTGCGGGTCCCCATAAATTACCATGTCATCGACCTGTAATTCATGCCACTCTGACCCCCGCCCCAGATCTCGCAAAACCACGCTCCGACTCTGTCAGGCCACGCCCCCTCCCACTCCGCAGCCAACGGGGATTGAAAAAATGAAGGTAAAAATCAACTTCTGTCAGCTGCAGGGGTGGGAGGGAAGTTGGATTTCTTTCTGCAACAACATACAGAAACATTAAATGAAATAGATTAAATATACCCGTGCAAAGCAATGTTTTCTTCCACTGTTACTCATGGCGTGTACTCATAAATTACCATGGCATCGACCTGTAATTCTGGCCAACATCAAAAGAAGGACTTAAAACCCCGCCCCAGGTCTTGCAACGTCACGCCCCCGACTCAGTCAGGCCATGACCCCTCCCACTCCGCAGCCAATGGAGATTGAACAATTGAAGGTAAAAATCAACATCTGTCAGCTGCAGGGATGGGAGGGAGGATGACTTTCTCTCTGCAACGACACACAGAAACATTAAATGAAATAGATTAAATATACCCGCTCAAAGCAATGTTTTCTTCCACTGCTATCCATGTGTTTCCTCAAATTACCATGGCATTAACCTATAATTCAGGCCACCCTGAAATGAAGGACTTAACCCCCCCCCGTGTCCCACTAAACCACACCCGCTCCCACTCCGCAGCCAATAGGGATTGAAAAAATGAAGGTAAAAATCAATTTCTGTCAGCTGCATTGACTTTCTCTCTGCAACGACACACAGAAACATTAACCCCTTCCCGACCACCGCCGTACATGTACGGCGCGCGGGCGGTGCGGGGACATGACTCCCGCTCGCGGGTGCGGCGGGCGTCATGGCCGGCAATTCTCTGCTGTTTCTAACAGCAGAGACTTGCCGCATCTTGCCTCCGTCTGCGGAGACTTCCTGGGCCTTACTGATGCCGTGATCACACGTGATCACGGCATCAGGATGCGTCTGAACCCGGAAGCCCACGCTTCCGGGTGGTGTACAGACGCCCCGATTGGCCAATCGGGGTGTCTGTACACCATATGAAAACTGTAATCCTCGCTGGTGAGGATTACAGTTTTCAAACTGCAATTCTTATTCTGGCCACTAGATGGCAGGCCAGGATAAGAAATGAGCAATTCATGGTTTTAACTGCATCTAGTAAATCCATGATTGCTCATAAAGAAAAAAAAACAAAACACAATAGATCAGATGATATTTGAGCTTTAAAATAATAACAGAAAAATTAAAAAAAAATGTTAAAAAATATTTAAAAAATAAAAAAAGATATAAAAGTTCAAATCACCCCCCTTTCCGTATAAGTAAAAAATAAATACCTAAATAACAATAAATATAGACATCATGGGTATCACCGTGACCGAAAACGCCCGTACTTTTAAAATATAAAAAAAAAAAATTCAATACGGCGAATTGTGTGGCGGAAAAAAGCGTCCAAATGGCGATTCGCAGTTTTTTGTCCCTTTTTTTCTAAAAAAAATTAAATAAAAAGTGATCAAAAAGTCATACACACCCCAGAATGGTATCAATAAAAACTTCAGACCGCCCCGCAAAAAATGAGCCCCCATACAGCTCTGTACACATAAATACCAAAAAGTTATAGGGGTCAAGATATGACAAGGAAAAAAAAAAAAAAAGGGCAACTTTATAATTATTTTATCACCATCTAAACGCAGGAAAAACTATACATATTAGGTATTGCCGGATTCGTACTGACCAGTAGAATGAAAGTAACCGGTCAGTTTTAATGCACATCGAACGCTGTAAATAAGAAACCCGTAGAACTGTAGCGGAATAGCGGTTTTCTTGCAATTTCACCCCATTTGGAATACAAACAGACAAGCGCCATATAGTGCTAACTTCTTCAGTGAAGTTGAATTTCCAAAAAAAAAAAGCCAAGCTTGTGGGGTTGTCCATTTTAAATAACTATTTGCAGCGTCAGTCTCCACAGAAAAAGAAAATCGGCATATAGTGTGTAGTGCTGTGCAGTAACCCATTGTACCGCAGTTCAGCAACCCATTGTTAACTCACTCTGTGGAAGACGGTATTTCTTAAAGAAATAGTTAAGCAGTTGTGCAAGCTAGTGAGCAAAGTATATTTTTTGGGGGGATTCTTAATTTCCTTTTATTTTAATTTTTTTTATCAAACAGTATGTCAGACAGAGGGGTGACAGGCCTTTCACAGGGGAGGGGCAGTGGCACAAATGTTTCTGGAATAGGCACAAGTCGCAGTCACTTGGCGAGGCCAGAGCTACCGGTGTCATCTAGTGGTCGTGTGTTGACCACCAACCTAGTAGGTCTTGAATGGCTGACTCGGTCATTCACTTCCTCCCAGATGACATCTGACACCCCCAGCCAAGAGTCGGCGGGTTTGTCAGACGCAACCCTTAGTGGGCATGGGCCTGTAGCAGCTCCAGTGCCCTCACCTGTCCTCAAACTGCCTCTGTCCTTTTCGGTTCCCTCAGCCAGAGAAGTACTATATGCTGTGGGCTCTGCGCCACTATACAGCGAGGAGGAACTACTTGAGGACAGCCAGCAGCTACTGGGAAGCCAAGAGGTGGGGCAGAAATCCGCTCCTTCCAGTAGGCGGTCAAGTACTGATGAGTAGAGTGTAGTGGGAGGTGATGTTGAGAGTGGAAAGGCTTTGTACACCGAGACAGTTAAGGAGTAGAGATGAGCGAGTAGTGAAATATTCGAAAGTTCGAAATTCGATTCGAATAGACCGCGAAATTCGACTATTCGACCGAATATTGAATCCCATTAAAGTCTATGGGAAAAAAATGCTCGCCACTTGGAAATCTCAATTCGACCACTTGGAGGTCACCAAGTCCACCCTGAAACCTCAGAAAAGGATGCCAACACTGCTGGAATGCAACTGGGACAGCAGGGGAAGCATGTCTGGGTGCATATAACGCGCCCAAGTCGCACTATTACGCCACTATCACAGCCTCTCAACAATACACTCCAAAGACAATGTAACCTCTCTGTAAAGTGAGACCATACAAGGAAACCTTCTTTCCTCTACATTGCCATGGACCCCAAGCCAAACTAGACAAAAAAGAAGATAAAATTCTGCACCCCTTATGGCATAGGCAAGGGGGAAAGCAATCAAGCCATCACTATTTTTCCCTCTGTGCCATCCCTACCTTGCCCAGGCACATGTCCCAAAACATCATCCACGCCCGAGTAACACGGTTACTGCAAAAGGCCATTTGACCACCAACACTTTGGTTTGAGGCCGGGGATGCTACATCTCCCTGACGGCACACTGGGTGAATGTTGTGGAGGCGGGGACGGGCAAACCTGCTACCCCCACCCAAGTTTTGGGCCTTGGTTCTATCTGGATTTCCGCAACCCTTACAGACAGCTCGGCAAACCCCTCCTTCTCCTTCTAGATTCTCCTTTTAAATCTGTCCACCACTCAGTCAAGTCCACAAAGTCCAGTCTCGTCGATAGCCTGCAGAAACTGCAGGGAACTCACTCTGACCCTCCTTCCTCCCACCCTGCCCAATGTTATCAACCCAGTGTTCCCACCCATGCAAGAATCGCAGGAGCTATCTGAGGATTTTGTTTGTTCTGATGCCCAAACACTGGAGCAAGCTCCATCTCTAGCTGATGGTGGTGTGGAACGGGCACTAAAGTGTAAAATGATTAGGGACGATGATGAGACACAATTGCCAGCAAGGGAGGCTGTTGGAGCAAAGTGAGGCAGTGTAAGAGGAGGTGGTTGAGTATGACGAAGTCAGTGACCCGACCTGGCCCAGTGTCATGTCTAGCAGGTAAAGCAGTGGGGATGTTGAGGGATGCGTAGGACCACAAAAGGCAGGAAGAGGCCGTGGGCTGGCCAGAGGCTCATGGAGAAGGCAGGCTAGAGCCCGCAGGGCCGCATCTCTTCCCTATAACAGGCCCCCACACAAAGCTCTCCCATCGAGGGCTCTTAGGTCCTTGTTGTGAAAATATTTTAATGAGTGCGCAAAGTTAGCTTGAGGTGAGCCCTCGAAAAAATTATATGGAGGCCCAAGAGGTGAGCCCTCGAAAAAATTAAGTGGAGGCCAAAGAGGTGAGACCTCTTAAAAATTGTATTAAGGCCCAAGAGGTGAGCCATAATAAAAATTGTTTGTAGGCCCAAGAGGTGAGACCTCTTAAAAATTGTTTGTAGGCCCAAGAGGTGAGACCTCTTAACAATTGTATTAAGGCCCAAGAGGTGAGCCATAATAAAAATTGTTTGTAGGCCCAAGAGGTGAGACCTCTTAAAAATTGTTTGTAGGCCCAAGAGGTGAGGCATGAGAAAAATTGTTTGTAGGCCCAAGAGGTGAGACCTCTTAAAAATTATGTGGAGGCCAAAGAGGTGAGACCTCTTAAAAATTGTTTGTAGGCCCAAGAGGTGAGACCTCTTAAAAATTGTTTGTAGGCCCAAGAGGTGAGACCTCTTAAAAATTATGTGGAGGCCCAAGAGGTGAAACCTCTTAAAAATTATGTGGAGGCCCAAGAGGTGAGACCTCTTAAAAATTGTTTGTAGGTCCAAGAGGTGAGCCATAAATATATTTTTTTTTTTTTACGGAGCAATTCTAAGGCGGTAAAGGAGGAGGAGGAGGTGGAGGAGGAAATGGCACTTCATACAGATGGCACTTCACTTTTGGCTGCTTTCCACTGTTGGAGAAGCAAAGTCCGGGTCAATCCACTTGCTGTTCATTTTGATTAGCGTCAGCCTGTCGGCACTGTCGGTTGACAGGCGGCTGCGCTTATCGGTTATAATGCCCCCGGCTGCGCTGAACACCCTTTCTGATAGCACGCTGGCGGCAGGGCAGGCAAGCACCTCCAAGGCGTACAGGGACAGTTCCAGCCACGTGTCCAACTTGGAGACCCAGTAAGTGTAAGACGCCGAGGGATCGGGGAGGACAGGGGTACGGTCTGCCAGGTACTCCCGCAACATCCGCCGATACTTGTCCCTCCTGCTGATAGCGGGCCCCGCAGTGATGGAAGTTGCACGAGGGGGTGCCATGAACGTGTCCCACACCTTGGAGAGTGTTCCCCTGGTGGCTGTGGGCCTGATCGATGTTGTGGGACTCTGGGAGACCCTCTCCTCTCTGCCGCCAGTGATGGTGGGTGGGAAAATCTCCATCATGTTCTGCACGAGTTCCCTCTGGTATTCCAGCAATCGATTCGTCCTCTCCTCTACCGGAATAAAAGAGGAGACGTTATCTTTATACCGGGGGTCCAGGAGTGCGAAGACCCAAGTACAGTTTGTTCTCCACTATCCGGACAACACGTGTGTCCCGGGAAAAGCAGCCCAGCATGAAGTCAGCCATGTGTGCCAGACTCTGAATAGGCATGACGTCACTGCCCCCACCAGAAGGATCACTTGCCATTTCCTCCTCTTCCTCTTCCGCCTCCTCTCCGCCCCATCCGCGCTGAACCAATGGGATGCACACAGCCTGACTGCTACCCTCGCTGCCAGCATCCTCCTCCTCTTCCACAGCCACCTCCACGTCGTCCTCCTCCTCCTCATCCTCCTCCTCCTGCAACTGCCACCGTGAAGCAGACAAAAGTGTGGTCTGACTGTGTAGCTCCGTTGCGTCTCCTCCTACCCCCGTCTCCTCTGCGTGCAATGCGTTCTCCCTTATTGCGATGAGCGATTCTTTAAGGACGCATAGGAGCGGGATGGTTACGCTCACTATAGCGTCCTCGCTGCTGACCTTCTTGGTGGACTCCTCAAAGATACGCAGTACATCGCATACGTCTGCCATCCATGGCCACTCGTGGTTGGCAAACTGAGGGAGCTGAGTTGGAGGCACGCGTGGATTCATAATCTGGTACTCCATCAATGCTCTCTGCTGCTCACACACCCTGGCCAACATGGAATAGGTGGAATTCCAGCGAGTCGGCAGGTCGCACAACAGCCGATGTTCAGGCAAATGGAGGCGTTGCTGGAGTTTTTTTAAGCTAGCAGCAGCTACAGTTGACTTCCGAAAGTGAGCGCACAAGCGCCGCACTTTCACCAGTAGCTCTGCCAGGTTGGGGTAAGTCTTTAGAAATTTTTGGACTACCAGATTAAAAACGTGGGCCAGGCATGGTACGTGATTGAGTTCGGCAAGCTCCAGAGCCGCCACCAGGTTATGGCCGTTATCGCACACGACCATGCCTGGTCCTAGCTGCAGCGGCGACAGCCACATCTCCATCTGCTGCAATATGGTGTCCCTCACCTCTGGGGCGCTGTGCTTCCTGTCGCCCAAGCTGATGAGCTTAAGCACCGCCTGCTGACGTCTCCCCGCACCAGTGCTGCAACGCTTCCAGCTAGCGGCTGAGGGCGCTGTTAAGGCAGAGGAGGAGGAGGAGGAGGAGGGGGGTTTATCAGAACCCATGCTGGCAATCTTGAGCGGGGGTGGTAGGTAGGCCGTCTCTGTTTGCGACCCTGTCCCCGCTTCCACTACATTCACCCAGTGTGCCGTCAAAGAGATGTAGCATCCCTGGCCACAAGCGCTTGTCCACGAGTCGGTGGTCAAGTGGACCTTTGCGCTGACTGCGTACCTCAGGGCCCGCCTGATGTTACGCGACACGTGCTGTTGCAGGGCGGGGACGGCACTCCGGGAAAAGTAGTGGCGGCTGGGGACGGAATAGCGAGGTGCGGCAGCCGCCATCAGGTCGCGGAAGGCCTGCGTCTCCACAAGCCTAAACGGCAACATCTCCAGGGCCAGCAGTTTGGAGATGTGGCAGTTTAAGGCTTGGGCTTGGGGGTGACTCGAGGCGTACTTCCGCCTGCGGTCGAACGCCTGCGAGATGGACAGTTGATGGGACGAGGAGTGTGAAGGTGCAGGCGAAGATGCGGGGGAAGGGAGGCTGAAGGAGAAGGCCCCAAAGTAGCCGAGGCAGAGGCAGATGTGGAGGTGTCCTGGCTGGAGGTCTGGACCTCAGTGGCAGCACACAATAAAGGGGAAGAAGCAGTGGCAGGAAGACCTTGCGCAGGTTGTATTGCGTTTGCTCTCTCCCACTCAGCCCAGTGCTTGACTTCCAAGTGACGCCGCATGCCTGAGGTGGTCATATTGCTCTTCTCAGAGCCCCTACTCAGTTTTGAGTGGCAGAGTGTGCAAACCGCGCTCAGTTTGTCATCCGCACAAACATTAAAAAATCTCCACACCACAGAAGTACGAGGCCTCGATGGGGGAGCTTCGCGCGACTGCCCGCTGCCGGGAACAGCTTCGGCCCTGCGGCTGTGGCCTCACTTCTCTGTCTGGACTGTCCTCTGCCTGTGGACATCCCTCTGCCTGTGGACATCCCTCTGCCTCTGGACATCCCTCTGCCTCTTGCTGCCTTTTCGGTGCTGCGCAGACCACCACCTCTCCACTGCTTT
>ONZH01001437.1:0-189380 GCA_900303285.1 Rhinella marina | reverse complement strand
CCTAAAAAGTATTTCTATGCAATGAATAGGACATGTCCAATATAGATGCAATAAAATATTGTTTGGTTTTCTATGTACATTATATTTCCTCTAGTAGCGCCCCCTGCTGTTTCTCCTTCTGGTTCACCTTCTGCTTTCAGTGGAGGACATACAGGCTCAGTAACCTCCCTGCTCCCCTCGCCTCAGTGGTTGGTAGTGATCTCAAAGACACATCCCAGACACCATTCATTCATCCCTACTTCTAAATTCATAGTTATATCTCTTCCTCTAGGTCATGGATCTCAAACTTGTGGCCCTCCAGCTGTTACAGAACTACAATTCCCATCATGCCTGGACATTCTTCGGCTACCAGGGCATGCTGGGAGTTGTAGTTTTGCAACATCTGGAGGGCCACGAGTTTGAGATCCCTGCTCTATGTGGTGGGGAAGGACTTTGTGGATGAGGTCATTACCTACTATAGAGCTATTTATTAGTGGAATAATAATAAAGGGGGTGGGGGTAGTTTCCAAGTCCACCCCATTTGGAATTTTTTTCCCCACTTCCCACAAAATTATATGCCATAATATATAGTGGCATTGAAAAGTACAACTTGTCCCGCAAAAAGCAAGCCCTCGTACGGCTATGTAAACTGGAAAATAAAAAAGTTATGGATCCGGGAAAACAGGGAAGAAAAATTAAGATGCGAAAATGAAAAAACATCTGGTATCCAAGGGGTTAAGGAAAATCTGTCACCACGTACCTCCATTGTAATCCAAGTGCAGTGGATTAATTATCTTGATTAGTGCCCAAATTCCTGAGAAATCATGGTTTTTGTGATAAATTAGCTGCTTGGTGCAACAAGAGCGTTAACGTTGCACTGACAGCCCAGCTCCTTAACGCTGCTTACCCACCCCGTCCGTTGATGGCTAATGTACACGGCTGTATTGTGGCTCGCAAACAGGTCAGCAATACGCGGGCAACAGCTGCGTGCACCCAGCATCACGGATGTGGACCCATTCATTTGAATGGGTCCGTAATCTGGGAGATGCGGTGCGGCACAGATCGGAAGCCCACGGGAACACTACGTAGTGCTTCCGTGGGTTTTCTGTCCATGCCTCTCCACCACAAAAAAGTAGTGCATGCAAGTGAATGGATCCGCGATCCAGATGCGGCAGCCCCATGGTCGGTGCCCGTGCATTGCAGACTACAATTTGCGGTCCGCAGCACATTCGTGTGCATGAGGCCATAAGCGTCAGCGACGGACAAGGCAGATGTAATCTGGCCAGACCCTGTATTCTTACGTGTGAGCCACCGCTTCGGGAATAAGCACAGTAGAGCCCTATTGCTTGCCAGGGCGGCGTAGTACAGACAACTTCCACCTTAGCAAGCATTAGGGATGCACGGCATGTGCGCCGATTCCTGAAGTGCCGTCGATTTGCTGTTTCTGTAACGACCACGGCAGTGAATGGGAACCACCGCGTTTCCGTAATTCAAAAGTTGCAGGAATGGCTTGCTGTGCCCATTCACTACTATGAGAGTTACGTAAACAGCAGAGTGTCCACCGCTCACCCATTTCTGTAGCTCCGCCTCCCCTGGCTGGCGATTAGTGTGGTTATTCCCATTTCTGCCGAGATGGGACAAACCCCTTGATTTCAGTGGACACTGTGTAATTCTTCATTTCACCTGTGGTGGTGCTGTAGGAAACCAATGCTTGCTGACATCTTACCCCACAAAGTAAATCTGATCGATTAGGGTCCCAGCAGCAGAAGTCCTTGTCATCAAGTTATTATTAGGGGACCTTTTTAACAAAGTATTTTTCTTTTAACATCAGGTCCGTAGACTCTGAAGCTTATTATGGAGCCTCTGATATCATTCACACTTCTGTAGGTAAATGTCAGCACATGAGATGAGTGCTAAGGTAGACATCACACAGGGTTCTTCTTTAAAGGTGTTATGATATAAATAATGAAAATCAGATATAATATAGTACATGATAATTTCTAATAAACTTAGAACCAGCCCTGTACCTCAAATGGATCCAGAGATCTCCTCATTCATTGCTCCAATTCTTCTGCTGGCAGCTCATGGGGTGTGTACTTTCTACTTTATCTCTCTTCCTGTAACTATCACATCTTTTAACAGAAGACAGGACTGGTGGCCGCTGAAACATTAAACTGAACATGTGCGTCCACCCCAGTGAGGTGGACAGAGAAATAAGGAAAACAACAAACAGCAGGTGGTGCTATACAGATACATTTTATTGAATAGCTCAGTGGTTATTGCAAATTTTTAATTACATGCAATTACAAAAGTATTCAGATCCTGGTGCTGGTTTGGAAATGTAGAATAGTTTTTGTGGGACAACCCCTTTAAAGGGATATTCTGCAAAAAGTATTTATCCACAGAATAAATTATAAATATCAGGTGGCGAGGACCCTCAGCGATCCTGAGAACATAACGCTGCCTATGCCAGTCCCATAGAAGTGAACGGATCAGCGGACTGACATGCACATTACTGCTCCATTCAGAGAGCCGACTGTGAGTCCCTTAGTTCTCAGGATCGCTGGCGGTCCTAGGCAGAGGTCAGATCCCCTGTGATCTGACACTTACACTCAGGCTCGGACTGGCCCACAGGGGTACAGGTGAATCCCCTGGTGGGCCCCTGAGCAAGGTGGGCCCCTAGTCTCCCACCCCCTTCTTAACACAGTAGACTGACTGCACTACATACATATATTCAGTGTACAGCACCTCAACCAGCCTGTGTTCATATAAAAAACTTATAGTTTATTAAAGTTTATTATTATAGACACAATCAGAGCTGAGATGACTTCTAGGTATAGAGGAAAGCCACCAGTGTCCTCTTCTCCCCAGGACCTACCTTCTCAGAGTTACTGCAGGGACCCCCATATTCAATCATCTGGTAGCATCTTGCTGCTGTGTGAGCAGGTAATATCTGAATGTATCCGTACGGTGGGCCCCCAAAATAAATTTTACTGGTGGGCCCTAGGCACCACAGTCTGACACTGCTTACACTTATCACCTACTATGTGGATGAGTAATAATTACTTTTCCTGGGATTAATGTAGTAATGCCATTGAAGAACACTGAGTCAGCCTCAAGTGTAAGATAGGCGGCGTGCAGTGTCACAACCAATGGAGAAAATAAACTTGTGTCCTGTTCCTTTAATAGATCTTGCTCTGATCCTTATAATAGGAATTGCATAATAGTTATGTTCATCCTGGCTGCAATGCGACTTTACAATCTCTGCAATGCTTGCTCCAGGCAGAGGAGACTATTACAAGATCCCCCCCCAGTCTATATTGCTGACAGCAAGAAGAGATAATGGAGGCATATTTATATACCATCCCTACCCTCTGTCCTCCCCTTAGAGGAGATGAAGCACAAGCTATATATACTCCTGTCCCTTAAGTTATTGAGAGGCATGCACTTAATGATTATACCATGTATGCATTGTACATTACTGGGTAACTGAGGGACAAGCAAGACCATCGATCTATGCTCCATGGTCAGTGGCATACTCTGCAAGTCAGACATTTGTGGATTAAAGGGGATCTGGTTATGGATGTCACCAGGAGAAGGGTCACTGTATGTAACCAGAGAAAAGTCTGGAGGAAAAATGTACCGTATTTTTCACCCTATAAGACGCACCTAGGTTGTAGAGGAGGACAATAAAAAAAATATTTTTCATTAGACCTCAGGTCAGACCAGCAATCAGTCCCCCTGACCTCAGGTCAGACAAGCTGACAGCCCCAATCAGACCCCAACAAGACCACAGCTCAGATCCCAATGTGAATGACCCCCAAGGAGACCTCAGATAAAAGCCCCATGCCTTTCATCAGCCCCCATGCCTCTCATCAGCTCCCATATCAGCCCCCATGCCTCTCATCAGCTCCCATATCAGCCCCCATTGCCTCATATCAGCCCCCATGCCTCTCATCAGCTCCCATATCAGCCCCCATGCCACACAGAACATAAAATAAAACAAAACACATCTCCTGCTCCAGACGCCACTGCTACTCAAAAAAAATGCGTCTTATGGGGATAAAAATATGGTACGTTTAAAACATGACTTTTAATTTTATATATATATATTTTTTAAAAAGTTAAATACATTCACGCAACTGTATTTCTGGCCCACCGTGCATCTGTATGATTGTCCTATAGGTGCGGGTCCTGCCGCTGGGACCCGCACCTATATCGAGAACGGGGCTCCCAAAGTGAAGAAGTGCGCACCGCGCAAGCGCGGCCCGCTCTCCATTCACTTCTATGGGGCCGCCGCAAATAGCTGAGCGCTGGCTCGGCTATCTCCGTCGGCTCCATAGAAATGAATGGGAGCGCACTGCGCATGCACGGCCACCGCTCCCATTCATTTCTATGGAGCCGACGAAGATAGCCGAGCCAGCGCTCGGCTATTTGCGGCGGCCCCATAGAAGTGAATGGAGAGCGGGCCGCGCTTGCGCGGTGCGCACTTCTTCACTTTGGGGGCCCCGTTCTCGATATCGGTGCGGGTCCCAGCGGCGGGACCCGCACCTATAGAACAATGGGGGCATATCCTAGCGATATGCCCCCATTGTCCAAGATGAGAATACCCCTTTAAGTTCGGCACTGGGGTCAGTCCTTGTCCGGGGGTTTACTTTGCTCTATGTCCATTTGCAATCACCTATCATAGGGGTATTGTTAGCCCATAGACAGCCGTTTCCGGGTGCTTGCTCCTCATCAATATGGAGTAGGATTCTGGCTGGTTGGCTGCGATGTCTTGGTGCAGCTTAGGCATGGTACTGGCTCTCTTTAAAGAGATCAGCCTTGTATGGAGACTTACTGGAAGTGCTCCATGGTATGGAGATGTGGTAAAGCTTCATGAGAAAACAATATACAATGAGGATCTCCGCTGTCATATTCTAAGGCTTGTTAAATATTCTTAAGGAGCCACTTCCACAAGGTGGCGATGGTGAGATGGTTCTCTTCCTTGAGAGATACCTCTTTGCATATTCATTTTCCGTGGAGCATTGCCAATAAATGTCCATACCATGGAGCACTTCAAGAAACTCTCCTTACATAGCTGGTCTCCTTAAAGGGAGTCTTTCACCTGTTTTTCACCTATATAACTATGGACATGTAATAGAGACACACAGTGCACACAGGTATGTCTGGGATGTGACATGTAATACAGACACACAGTGCACACAGGTATGTCTGGGATGTGACATGTAATACAGACACACAGTGCACACAGGTATGTCTGGGATGTGACATGTAATACAGACACACAGTGCACACAGGTATGTCTGGGATGTGACATGTAATACAGACACACAGTGCACACAGGTATGTCTGGGATATGACATGTAATACACACACAGTGCACACAGGTATGTCTGGGATGTGACATGTAATACAGACACACAGTGCACACAGGTATGTCTGGGATGTGACATGTAATACAGACACACAGTGCACACAGGTATGTTTGGGATGTGACATGTAATACAGACACACAGTGCACACAGGTATGTCTGGGATGTGACATGTAATACAGACACACAGTGCACACAGGTATGTCTGGCATGTGACATGTAATACAGACACACAGTGCACACAGGTATGTCTGGGATGTGACATGTAATACAGACACACAGTGCACACAGTTATGTCTGGGATGTGACATGTAATACAGACACACAGTGCACACAGGTATGTCTGGGATGTGACATGTAATACACACACACAGTGCACACAGGTATGTCTGGGATGTGACATGTAATACAGACACACAGTGCACACAGGTATGTCTGGGATGTGATATGTAATACACACACACAGTGCACACAGGTATTTCTGGAATGTTTCTGCAATCTTCTGTGGGGCAGTGCAGTTAGTTATATAAGTGAAAATGAGGTGACAGACTGTCTGTAAGGAGAGCCAGTACCCTACCTGAGGTGCAACCTTTGTAAAGATCAGCAGAAAAGTGTGTTAACAAAAACGAAAGAAAAAAAAGTAACACCATTTACCTGTGGAAAGTCTCACCATTCCAGTGCCCTGGCTGACGTCCCTGCTGGACCAGAAGTGATGAGATCCTTCGACAGTTGTATTCAAAGGCCTGTAGTCATATGTGCAAGAACGGCACGTTCTTCAACATGTGACAGCTAAGTCAGCGATTGACTGCAGCGATCACAGGACCTGACGTGCCGTTCTTACACCTGTATTCACATAAATAGGAGATGAACTGCAGTACGCCGCATGGCCACTTGAATGGTAGTTGAGATGCAGTGAGGAAGCCTGAGTCCTCCTCATGGTCGGCCACTGGATGTTTTTTGTGATGTATTTTGTGAGGGACTGTGGTATTTGGCTTGTTGGGGCGGTATAATGTGTCCCTATATGGTATTGCTGGCCTCGCCTACTTGGGTTGGCCCTGCCTCCCATCAATTTGGACTCGACTACAAAACGGGGCCACATTAAGTTCCCAATCCACCCCTGGATGCAGTAGTCTGAGATGCTGATGCGCCTGTAATAGATGTCAACACAATCTAAGTGAGAGGAGTGGTGGCACTTAAGGAGAGGTGACTATTACTTTTATCTTATCTCACACCTTCATATTATTCACCCTATAGATGCCACGTTGTGAATGTCTATAGTTCTTTTCCCAAAGTCCTACATGGATCATGGAGCATGTTGAGGGGCAGAGGTGCAGTAGAAGAGCACCACCTGGACTCCTCAGCGTTGTCTTTGTGTGTACAGTAGTATAAGATATTGGTGCAGACTCACTAGAAGCAGTCCTGCCACAATGTTCAGGGATACAAAGAGTAGTTGACAAGCAGGGTCAAAACCAGGAGAGGCAAATAGAGCAAAATCAGCAGTCAAGGGGTTAATCCAAAAAACAAGACATAGCCAGGGTATCAGGAATAATCAGAACAGCAGACAAGAGGTAAATCCAGAAAACAGGCCTCAGTCAGATATTAGGAGTTCAAATGAAGCAATAGTGAGAAGCACACTGCTGAAGAACCAGGAATTCAATGAAGAAAATCACAGGCAAATCAGTTAGGGATCTGCTGTCTTAAATCCCTCACCAAGATCTGGGATTAGACACTGAATCAGAAACCTTATTGTCTCAACTTCCAGTCACCTTGGTCGGTCAGCCGGGACATTGCTGGTCAGCAAGGCAACCCTCCCACTGCATTCATGCGCAGTGATTTGTCTGAATGAACTCCTGACATTCACCCTCAAATTATTTGCTAATCCTAAAGGTTTCGGGTGCACCCCATGCCAGTTGCTACCTATGGAGCACCCTGTTAGGAAAAGTACAAGACAATTTTAAGGTCATATCTTCAATTGGATAACTAGGTAAAAAATAGAAGATTTTAGGGGCAGCTTCTCACTGGGGAAACCTTATAATACATTAAAAACAAACCTTAAAAAAGGGATTGCTCAAAGTAGAGAATCCCTTTAACATGAGGTCTGCAGTGGTCCTAAATACTTACATATTTAACCTTAGTCTGTTTCATGGGTGCAGTACAATAATGTTAAGTCCCTACTCAATACGGCGGAAAAGTATGCAGGATTTTCAGCTCTGAAGCTAAAATTAGAGCTGACAGAAAGAGACACCGAGCGTATGGAGATTTCCTTTTCTGCAGGGAGTGAAGGAGTGCTCAGCTATGGTGGTGAAAGTGGTGGATGATTGATAGGTGGTGATCTGACCACAGACCTTCTTATCATAACTTCTACACCACTCGAAGACGATGTGACGCAGTGGCTGACCTCTTTGTCTTATAGTATCCACTTGAGAGACAAAAGCTACACTTGGTCCTCTAATGTTGGTCAATCTAGGAAATTAGAGCCTCCTATGTGGCCCTTGACGCCATACAAGGCCTTGATATTTTATTCCGTGTCGACCCCTGCTGTGCCACAAGTGTGAGATCACTGTCTTTTTCACTTTACGGAGGTAATTTTTCACGAGGGGAATTTCTCACCTCAATTTTTCTTCAGTTTGCCTTAGCATAATTTGCACCAAATTTATCCAATGCGGCACAATGATATATAAATTTGACGCCACCCCCTACTGAATTGAGATGGTGACTTTTTTGCAACTAATATAGGCACTTCCCCGTCCAACTTAAAGTGCAAAAAGTTTACTATTATGTTGGAATCACATATGGTGTTTCTGCACTCAGGCTCCTTCTGTCAGCTGGTTGGTGATGGAGCAAGGGTTGGACCAATGCCGGACTGGCCCACCAGAGGATCCTTCAGTGGGCCGAGCCTCTGATACCTTAGTGGGCCCCAGAGGTCCAGGAAAAAAAAAACATATGGAGCTGCCTTTGGAGACAATAATTTGCCACTAGGGTCTACATCTTGGAATCAAAATCTCTTAGACTTTATTGATGATATGGGCACCAAGAAATTTCCTCTGGTGAGTCCAAGGAAACCCAGTCCAACCCTGAGTTGGATCCCCATTGATTTCATGTTGATGGCCTATCTTAAGGATATTTTGCATATTACTGTTTCCCAGGAGCTTTGCACTTCGGATTGCTGTGTTGAGACTCCTTAATGAGGCTCCATGGTGTTTTTTTGTAGCTGGTCTCCCTAAGATCAGCTATCGTTTTGTTTGAGTGGTCTCCAAGGCATTGCACCCGGTTTGCCAAAATCCTACTCCACACTGATGAGGGACAACACCCTGTTGATGTATAACTGGCTTAGGTCTTCCCTATCACATCCTTAAGATTTGTAAAAGAGCTGGATCTTCACATAGGCACCACTTAATATGGTGGATCTGGTGATCTCTGTAATGGGGACACCCCTTTGCTTGGTTTTCCTTCCTTTGAGGGATATCTGGCTTTCGCAGTAATGAAGACCCATAACTGGCGCTCTGCGGTTATTTTGCATATCTTAAGGATAGGCCATCAATATTTAAAGGGGTTGTCTGGGGTCAGAGCTGAACCTGGACATATCCCCATTTTCACCCAGGCATCCCCCCTGATATGAGCATCCCATGCTCCAATGCTCTCCCTTGTGCCTAGCAATGTTGCTGGTAACGCCACTGGCGCTGATGGGCGGGCTTTAGCGCTGCCCTAGCTGTCTTACAGGCCAGGGCAGCGCTAAAGCCCGCCCATTAGTACCATTGACATCACCGGCAACACTGCTAGGTGGAAGCCTCCACCTAGCTTTACCTATGGAGAGCCCGGTACATTACTGGATCTAAAAAAGAAAAGTACAATTCAGCGCAGGGCAAAGGAGAGCATTGGAGCATGAAATGCTCTGATGCTCATATCAGGAGGGCTGGAGGGGTGAAAATGGGGAAATGTCCAAGTCCTGGAAAACCCCTTTAATGGATTTCCACTTGTCTAAGTCTATTGTTTCCTCTCAGCATTGTTTCAATAACTAGGGTGAAGTGGACCACATATGAATTATGTATGGCTTACAGTCTTACAAAATCACTGTGTCTCTTCCTTTAAGCTAAGTACCTCCTAGTCAAAGAAATTTGTCCCCATAGCTACGGTCTGTTGCGATCTTGAACGGCTCAGCTCAACGCCGCCATAAACTGCTCAATAAACAACCCCATTTAGTACTAAAACCATTAAGAAAAATGGAAATCTGACATGTGATGCATCACATCTGCTGGAGTGTGACCACGGCCTTATCATTAGATATGTTGTGGAGCACACTGCCCCCCTTACTGCAGTCCTACGTTTCAACAGATTGCTAAAACTCTGAGCCTAAATATGGATTTCTTCTCATGAAACCATCCCAAGATCAGAGCTGAGTACTTGAACCCTGACAGTAATGACAGATGACCCAGTGTATAGAAAAATGCTTAAAGGGGTCATCAGTATTTGATCAGTGGGGGTCCGACACCAGGGACCCCCGCCGATCAACTGTTTGAGCAGTCTCCAGTGCCCACCGATAAGATGCCGATGACCTATTCAGAGGATAGGTCATCAGTTACAAAGAGTCAGATAACCCTTTGTAGTATCAATTTGGTGCCATTCCCTTTGGTCACAGGAGTGTGTATGCCAACCCACTCTGACATCAGGGCATAGTGCCAGCTTAAAGGAGCATTTCCATTAAATATGTGTAAAATGGCTGTCGGTGTAAGGAGGGCTTGGGCAACCCCCTGATCATCGACCCATCAGGAAATTTCTCTGCAGAGTCTATGGCCAGTCAACCGCGCAGTTTTGGGGTGATAGAGTAACACCCCCTATGCACCATGGCTGTAATCTATGAACCTCCCCCTCCACTGACAGGCTCCTTTAGATATTTGCCTATGGAAAATGTTTATGCCTGTCCTCTCCTAGTTCCATTTTCCTCACCCGCAGTCATATTTTATATCATCTACTATAAGGGCGGCTGTTCCGTGCATTGGGGACCGCAATTTACGGATCCAGAGCCATTCAACTTGAATGGATCTGTGATCTGTCCGCACTGCAAAAAAATAGTCGTGCTTCCATGGGATTCCGTCCCTCCGTTCCGCACCACACCTTCCGGATTGCGGACCCATTCAAGTGAATGGTTCTGCATCTGGGATACACGGTGCACACGGCTGGTTCCCGTGTATTGCAGACCTGCTGTTTGCAGGCCGCAATACGGGAACGGCCGGGCAACGTGCATGAGCCCTAAAGAGACCACTGTGCGGCCTTCTACTTGCAGCACGTAGCAGACTTCATAGCAGAATAAGGGCTTGTTCACATCTGTGCTCGCCTTTCCATTCTTCAGCACTGTTATAGGAGCAGAAGAACGGAAAGGACAGATTCGTCACATAACTGCGCCAAACGGAGCCTACGGATCCCATAGACTATAATGGGATCTGTTACAAATTCATCCTATAACGGAGCAGAAGAACAGAAAGTCGAGCACAGATGTGAACTCAGTCTAACTCCTCCAATGATAATTATTGCTTATACTAACTGATCACGTCAGTGAATGATACACCTCCGCCCGCGCAGTCATGAGACTGTAACTTTAGGATAATTTACTCTTAGAGATGAAGTGCTCTCCATTTACAGTATCCCCAGACGATCGTCACACAGAGACCACTTGCAAAGTGGATAAACGGCGGCTGTGTTAATGGAGGTGCTGCCATTCACATACATTAGAAATGCAATCCCAACGCACACATCATCTCTAATAGTATTGATCCAGGGCACAGTCGGTGTAGTTATGGTGAGGTCAAGTGCATGCAATTTATTATCAGGTTTCCTTGTCTATTAAGCATCTGAATTGATCAATAAAACCGCCATCTGCCTCATAGCGGGTCACAAGTAAAACTGTTAGAATCTGCATCATCTTGTCTAGATTCAGAGCTTGTATGTAAAATCCAGGGTTCTTCGAGGGGTTGTCCAAGATTTTAAGAAACCTGAAGAGCAAATATGGTATGAAATAAAGAAATAACCCATACTGGCCCATTAAATCCACTGCTGCTTCGATAATCTCTAGCAGTCCTGCAGCGATGATATCAGGTACATCATTCACTCAGCTTGTGTATGGCATGTGATCACTGACGCCAGTGATTGGCTGCAGTGGTCACGTGACGTACATTTTTCATACCATTTCCAGATCTTAGGCCTGGTTCACATCCAGTGGCGTACATAGTAAGGACCCTATACCAAGGATCAAACCAGGCCCCCCACACAGGACAGGAGGGTTTGCAAACCCCTTTCAATAACCTTGGGCCATTTTTTCCACTGCCTCATTTGCTAAAAGTTGTTCCTTTAGAGGGTAGAGTCCTGACCAAGTTTTCACCTCCAGTAGAAGAGGGGATGATCCCAACTAAGACTGGGCCCCCTCTTGCCCTGGGCCCCATAGCAGTCGCATGGTCTGCCGCTATGGTAGTTACGCCCCTGTATCACATCCATTTCAGTTTCCCTCCAGCACAGTACAGGAATGCCCACCGGAAACCAATTACAGAACTGACCCCATAGTTTTCTATGGTCTTGTTCATGGCATCTGGAAAACATAAAGGGGGGACTCTTGCTTGGGCCCCTGTTATGAGCCAATGTGGCAAGCAACACAAAAGTGGCTCTCGCTTTGGAGATCTAGGTGCAGGCATACATAAATGCTCATAGTTTTCAACTACAGGGTTTACAACGTAGGTGTACTATAGAGTCTGAGGGCACCCATGCAAAATCTGTAACAGGGCACCTGCATGCCATTTATAAAACTGGTGTCTTCCTATGTTGCAGAGGATTAGGCTCCATCAGGCACCAGAGCTTCGGTGCAACTTCTATCTGTGCACCCCTCTATAGTGATGCCCCTGCCTGCTGATCAGATGATCACTGATGGATTTGGAAAGTAAGATGTCCTCTTTGGACAACCCCAGGGATGCACCACCAATGAGGCCAGGTGAGGCGATCGCCTCAGGCAGCACCAGGTAGGAGCAAGAGGGGGGCAGCGGAAGGGCCATGGGCAATGAGCGCTTTCATTGTGGCAAAGGGGTAAGGTTAAGAAATTGGCGCCATTTCAGTTTTCGCCTCGGGCAGCAGAAAGGCTAGGTGCACCCCTGGACGACCCCCCTATAACTGTGATGGCTAACCTCTGGCACTCCAGTTGTGGTAAAACTACAACTCCTAAGAAATATACTTGCTTGGCTGTTCTCAGAACTCCATAGAAATGAATGGAGTATGCTGGGAGTTGTAGATTCACCACCGCTGGAATGCTGGAGGTTAGCTATCACCACCCTAAAAGATAGCCTTAGACATTAGATAATTGTCAGCTGATGCTAATGGCTGTGTCTTCCAACCCACTTCCAAAACCACTATAGTCTGAAATCAGAGGCAATGACATGCAACACCAAAAATCATCACTGGGAGCAGAGGAGATTAATTGGGAATCCTTCACTGCAGAGAGCTTGGAACATTGCACATTAAGATGCCGCCTCCATGGCACCTGTGATCACAGTGCCACAGGTCATGGAAGAAGCTTGAGAACCCACCAAGGTGTGTTTAAATAGTTTCAAATGGGTATTCCACTTGTATAAAATGATCCCTTATCTACAAGATAGAGGATTACTATTAGATCGGTGGGAACCCTATAACTAGGATCCCCACCAGTCAAGAGAACGGGTGCCCTGTACCCCTCAGAGCCTTCAGAAATGAATGGAGGGGCAGGTCAAGGATCTCTGTGGGAGTTCTGGAAATAGGTGAGAACTGTACTTTGCTGTCTCCCCTAAAGATGAATAGAGCGGCAGTACACATGCTCGACCTGCCCCTCAGATCAGTTCGGGGGTCTGTGAATGGTACGGGTTCCCCATTCTCATAATCCGATCTAATAGTTCGGATCTAATAGTTTTAACAATGAATGTACCCCTTAGCCATATAGTTACATAAATAATCTGGAAAAAATTTTGAAAAGTCTGCCATTTTGGGGTGGAAAGTTTGAAGGTCTTAAGAATTCCTGCTCTCTTGTATTGTAGTTGGTTGGTAGATACCTCATTTGTTCCTGAGGTCACCAGATGAATGTTTAGGCTCTGTATAGAAACTACCCTCATGTATAACATGAGTGCGGTAGACCAAATGCAAAACCTGACTCGGACAGCTCATAAATACCGCGTGCTGTAATAGTTGTAGCATGGATCAGTTCTATATCTGGCCTCCTTTATCTCTTCTACAGTATGTAGCGCTAATGTACCAGGGCTCTCCTGGGATTAGAAGCTTCCATCAGGCTCATCATAGATTGCTTGCAGTTGTGCTATTCATTGACAGCTAATGGCAGCAGATATGCTAGGCTCAGCTAACAATAGATCGCAGCTACCAGTACTTTATATCCGTGCACTTCTGATTTCATTTTTCATTTTTATGGATGTATCCATTAGGATCGTTTTTATTATTTTACTCCACTAATTAAACAAAGGCCCATGTTGCTGCCTCAGACAATATGATGAGGCTCGTCAGGAGCAAAATAAGAGTCATGGACATTCAGAGGGTACTAGATAAAAGGGGACAGAGTCCAGGGGGTTGCCTGGTTTAGAGAACATCATGAAAAGTGGCCACAAAGAGTGTCCCTCACCTTGGAGGACACAGCATGTCCATGCAATACACTGCTTTCATGAAGCTCTGTGTAATGCTTAATTTCCCCAGGGGTGGCGCTGCAGTGGCGCTAAGCTGTTTATGTCTTCAGGAGATTTGTGTCCTTATCTCCAGCCATCTTGTTACTTGTCATTTTCCTTTTTTTCCGTCACTTCTTCCAAAGAGAACTGTCTTTTCTGATGAGCGTGGTCTTCTCATGACGTGATGGTGTCTGGCCATTTATACCTCAAGTGCATCATTAGGCTTGATTTGTTCTAGGATCTTTGCCAAGTTTCCTCAAATACTCTCTGCCATTTGTCTGTCATTACACTGGTTACCTGTCTCTTCAAAACCCTTGTACTAGTCTACAAAGCTCTCCATCATTCGTCATCCGTTCTCATTTCCATCTTACAAACCACTTGTGCTTTTTTTGTTTGCCCAGTGACGGAACCTCTTTCATTTCATCCTCTCCTCCCTTCTCCAGGACTTCTCTTGTGCGGCACCCATCCTATATGACGCATAATTGCCCCCCACTATAAGCCTTGCTTCTAATATTCCCAGTTTACACATGGCTTGGAGATTCAAGGTGGACTTTACTAGAGCTTTAACCACATACAACCAGTTGTGGTGACCTCTCCTAACTCTTCTCTGGTGTCCTCATTTTATATCTGGGTGTATACAGATATTGTCTTGGTACTTTGTTAATTCAAGTTTATATTACCCCACTCCTACCCACTGTACACAGGAGTGACTGGTCCCCTTGCTATAACTATTGTATCCCCCCACTCACCCTCTTTAGACTGTAAGCTCAAACGGCCAAGGTCTCATTGTTTGTTCATTTCTTCGCATTACCAGCCATTTTATGTTTATTGCTGAGGAATATGTTGTTCCTATACAAAGTTTTTTTTTACTATTATTACTTATTAATCATTCAGCTTTCACACCTATGTCGTGCAGAAGAAGGAACCCCCAAAGTCCAGATCTTTGTAGATACCTCATCACATTTCATGATCTTTCCTAGCTCTTAGGGCAATAACACCAGATGCAGACGAAACCCTGCCTTCATGAGGAAGCCTGCATGCTTACCACAATGTGTGTTTTTACCCTATCTTTATATAATCTATGTTGCATTTCTTGACTACTGAATCCTTTGTACTTAAAGGGTTCTTTGACTTTTTCTAACTATGACCTATCATTAGTATCACAGAGGGGTCTCCTCCATCAGGACCTCCACTCTATGAGCCAGAACAAAAAGCCATTCTGAAATAGAGGCTGTCATTCTGGTGGTGTAACATTCTGCAAGAAGGGAGTGCGCCACCGGCGTCTCTGTAAGATTATGGAGAGAGGAGTCGGCAAAGGACTCGGCCAGCGTCCTCATCTCCATAGTAACAAGGGCCTGGGAGGAGCTGGCGGTGCGCGGCATCCTCGTTGCCCCAGCAACCAACAGGGGCTGAGCGCCGACCTGGAAGAGTCGACGCTCAGTGCCCTGTGCTGCATCGGACGTGGGTCACATGACGCTGGCCATGTCACGTGACCCCTCTTCTTGACTATTTAAACAGGCAACCTGCTGGCCACAGGTTGCCTGTGATTGGTGTTTCTTCTGCCTCACTAGCTATTTTGTAGATTTGGATTACCTAATATTGACCTCGGCTTGTAATTTGACCTTGACCTTGCTTAACACTTTTTGGACTTACATCCATTTTTGATTTCGGCTTCCCCTGGTTCCGGTTTTTGCTTCCGTTTGGTATTGGATCGTCTTCTCGGTTTCCGACCCCGGCCTGGTAACTTTTATGCTCCTGTTTATATGTCTTTGTCTCCTCCGTTTCCCTTCCCATTAAGGCCCGGCACTTCCGCTACATGTGGGACCGCCGTCCAGTTGTGCACCCTCATCTAGGATGGATCGTGCAAGTAGGTAGGGACAGGGGTGAGGGTGGAACCCAGGGCTGCACTATTCCCTATCATTCGTGACAGGTGGAGCTGGTTTGCCCATATCTCGGTCCCAAGATGGTCCCGATCTTTATGTATGGATTGCCTTTAATTGGTATAGCTGGATGTAATACTATACTTCCCATGTAGCAGGAACTTCCTCCTGTATAAGAAGCTGTTTGCTGGGGTTTTGGGGTCTGGACTCACATCACTCAATGAGTTGCAGTGATTTTAATACAAAAAGTTTTGCCTGCAATGAATCAACCCTTTGAAAGACAAAGTAACCTCTTAAAAAGACCAGTGCATAACTGGAAATGTCATTAGTTGCTTTGAACAACATGATTCTTTATTTTGCCCTCCGATAGTGTTGCTATCATTTTGTTCTCCTGCCCAATCTGATATTCTATGTGAAGAGACACATGAAGCCTGAGATACAGCTGCTGAGACCACCATATAACAACACCCTATGGTTCCTATACCAATTAATAGGACCCCTTCACAAGATTCTTTGGAGGCTTACCAGAATGTGCAGGTAGCCCCTAAGGAGCCGGTGCAGAAGATGGGAGTGGTAGTGACCCCGATGAGGTACTGTGTACTCCCTCATACTGTCGCTCCCTGGTGTTTAGTGCGGTGAAAATGTAGTTTGAAGAATGAGTGATAGTGATTGGCAGGGGTGCACCTATCCTGAGGCGAAAACTAAAACGGCGCCCCAACCCCTCAATGGCAATTTCTTAACCTGACCCCTTCCCTCCAGCCCTACTGTTAAAGACATACTTGGAAAATATACAGGGTAATGCAGCACCACATATGGTGCCCATTGTGCTTCCCAATACTACACTGCAGAAACAGATAATCCCCCTTCCGCTGCCCCGTCTTGTCCCTACCTGCTGCTTCCTGAGACAATCACCTTACCTCGCCTCATTGGTGGTGCGCCCCTGGTGCTAGGATCCCATTTTCTTAAATGTCTCCTAAAAATGACTCCTAAACAACGATCTCCAAACACTGGGTAAATTTGGCAAGGGGAATATATAAAGTGCGGAATTTCCTGTAATTGAAGTAATGGAATATATTCTGTATGTTTAGAAGATTAAATCTGTGTGTGTTCTGTCCCAGTAATATGGTTACACTGCTTTTTGTCTTTGAACATTGCTCATATCCTCATCTGACACTCTGGTAGCAATAAGACCAATTATATTTCATAGTTTAGGTATCCGATGTCTACATCTCCGCATGGTAATATAATCTGAAACAGTTGATGAAAAGCAGAATATATCTCTGGCCCCTCAAAGCCACAAAGTCAGTCAGAGACAGGAACTTCATGTCTTCCATTATTGGTCATTGTTTCTGCTCGCGACACTTCTGGCACATTCAACACTAATCCCTTCTTCGGTCTTCAGGCAGAAGGGAAGATATAAGTGGCAAGAAATGTAATGAATATGAAAAACACTTTAGATAAGGGTACTCGGCGACTTTTGTCACGTGACATGTAATGTAATGTATTTCAATGGTGTCACAATGTAACATGTTGTGACTGCGACCTGACAGTCACAAAACAACTTGACACCACTGAAATACAGTACATGAAATGCCGCAGAAGAGAGTCTGCAAATGAGCACTTAGCAGATGTAAGGCAGCTATCCTATAAGTCAATGTTAAACCGTTTAAACAGGCCTTGAGACATGACTCGGATATTAAATAAGTCAGTATCTCATCTGCAGACAGCTGTTTCAGGGTGATTGCACCTCATCAGGGCAGAACTGAGAGTACTGGCTTAAGTGGATGAAAGGCCTAAGACAGGACTTGGGGGGTAATATCTCTCTTTAGGGAGAGAGCACCTTCATCGGCGTGAGGAGACTTATAGATCATACATGCTCCTCTGGAATTCTGGGAAGAAAGGGATGTAAATGAGCTCTTAACAAGCTCTGTCTCTGATGCCACCAGATGTAAGGCAGCTATCCTATAAGTCAGTGTTCAGCTCTTTAAATAGGCCTTGAAACATGACTCAGATATTGAATAAGCCAGTCCCTCATCTGCAGACAGCTGTTTCAGAGTGATTGCCCCTCATCAGTGCAGAGCAGAGAGTACTGGCTTAACTGAGTGAGAGGTCTAAGTCATGGTTTGGGCGGGTACTAGCTCTCCTTGGGGAGAGAATACATTAATGGGTGTGAGGAGACTTATAGGCCATACATGCTCCTCTGGAATTCTGGGAAGAAAGGGATGTAAATGAGCTCTTAACAAGCTCTGCCTCTGATGCCACCAGATGTAAGGCAGCTATCCTATAAGTCACTGTTTAATCTTTTAAACAGGCCTTGTGACATGACTCGGATATTAAATAAGCCAGTATCCCATCTGCAGACAGCTGTTTTGGGGTGATTGCCCCTCATCAGTGCAGAGCAGAGAGTACTGGCTTAACTGGTTGAGAAGCCTAGGTCAGGATTCGGGGGATACTATGTCTCCCAAAATAGTAGTCTACAGATGAGGTGCAGGCTTAATTATTATCCAAGTCATGTTTCTGTAATGTGAACAATAATAGGACATGTTCGATTTTCTTAGACATACAGAAATGGAATGCACATGGAGTACCTTCCATTTTTTTGTGGACCCATTGAAATGAATGGTTCTGTATGCTGTCCGCAAAAAAAAAAAAAACGGAAGAGACACTGAAAGAAAATACATTCGTGTGCATGAGCCCTTACGTATGTCCGTATTTCTGTTCCGCAAAAAAATAGAACATGTCCTATTATTGTCTGTATTACGGACAAGGATAGGACTGTTCTATTAGGGGCCAGCTGTTCGGTTCCACAAAATACAGAATGCACACGGATGTCATCCGTATTTTCTGAGGATTGCAAAATACATATAGTTGTGTGCATGAGCCCTTACTCTGTGTGCATTCTATTTCCGTATTTCCGTTCCGCAAAAAAAAATAGAACATGTCCTATTATTGTCCGCATTATGGACAAGGATAGGACTGTTCTATTAGGGGCCAGCTGTTCCGTTCCGCAAAATATGGAATTCACACGGACGTCATCCGTATTTTTTGGGTGTTTTGCGGACCAAAAAATACATTCACGCCCATTGTAGTCTCTGGGTCCAGGAAAAAACAATGACACAACACGGATGGGATCTGTGTTTCACGGAGATGCCCTTGTCCGTGGAATAGGAACAACACGCGGAGAGCAAAAAACAGCACACAGACAAAACACGGATCCTTCACGTGCATGTTGTCACTGATTCATGGACATGTGAATGAGGCCTGACCTTGCATTTTTCCGAACAAGAATCAGCGCGGGAAAGACCACACGTAATCTGCAATGTATGCAGGTCGCCTTACTCTCAAGTGACAACGGTAAAACAAGTGGAGCGAACGTTGTCATTCATTATCCCTCAGCTACAAGCACAAAGATGATCACATAGAGCTGAAATATAGCCCTCTGCAAAACAATCTGTCCTGGGACAGCATCTTAAATTCCTGGCGCCGATCCCTGGACGGTCGGCGAATGACCATCGTCTTATGTCAGTCATTTGATCCTGTGACTTACGCAGTGCTCGGCTCTATCAATTCCCATCAACTGCACCTCTAACCCAGGAACCCTGAAGCTAAAGTCTGTTCTCTCCATATTGAAAACCTTCTAGTCTCAGGAGGCACCATAGTGTCAGGAGGAAACCAGACAACCCTCAGGATCAGGGGTGTGCCTAGCCTTTCTGCTACCTGAGGCGAAAACTGAAACGACGCCCCCCCTCCAATGCCAGTTTCTTAACCTAACTGCTTTGCCACAATGAAAGCGCTCATTGTCCATGGCCCTTCCGCTGCCCCCCTCTTGACCCTACCTGGTGCTGCCTGAGGCGATCGCCTCACCTGGCCTCACTGGTGGTGCACCCCTGCTCAGGATCCACCTACAATAAAGAAGTGGTAAGTACTTACCTGGCCTCTGTCATCGATTCGGTTCTCCCGGCTGGGTTGTATTTACCGGGCTGCAACCGTGACGTCAAAAACATGTGACCTCTGTGGCCAATCACTGGCCTGGCTGCAGCAGTCACGTGTTGTCGATGTGATATTACGACTGCGGGTGGGTAAGTAGAACCCAGCCAGGAGAACTGAATTGGCGACAATGGAAGAAATGGCATGGCGGCGCAGGATTGGTCAGGTAAGTAATTACCATTTCCTTATTACAGGTGGCTCCCCTCTTGAAACGAGACAACCCTTTTAAAAGGGTTGTCCATAGTTTTTACTTGTTAGAAGGGACCACTGATGATAAGCTGATCACAAAATGTCCTCCTGCTGACAGCTCCAGCGATCAGCTGTTGAAAAATCTGGTAGTAAGTGTTCCATTTCCCTGCAGCGCCACCACAGGGGAAATGATGCATTACACAGTGCCTATTCAAATCAATGGATTCTCTATGTAATGCAGGACAGGACAGGTCCTCCAGAGTGATAGATGCTCTTTGCAACCGCTCCCTACCTAATCCTCTAACAGGGCGTATGAAACTGAGTTTTTTAAACTGGACAACCCCTTTAATGGGATGATTTGAAGCAGGTTAAAGGGGTCTTCCAGTTTGCATCAACATCATATAAAAGATTCATTTATGAAGGTAGCTGTCATTTTGTACTATATTATTTTACCTTTCTTACTCCTGTCTTCCATTCTGGGCTGTGGTCACATGACCATGTCCATGCCGCTGTTTCCTATGATGTTATGTCCATGGGTGGGGCAGTGATAGGGGAGTGTCTATGTGACTAGCTGGGTGGGAGGAGCTATAAAATAGCTGGGCGTTAGGGACAGTGATAGGGGAGTGTCTATGTAACTAGCTGGTGGGAGGAGCTATAAACTACCTGGGTGTTGTTAGGGGCAGTGATGGGGGAGTGTCTATGTAACTATCTGGTGGGAGGAGCTATAAAATAGCTGGGCGTTAGGGGCAGTGATCGGGGAGTGTCTATGTAACTAGCTGGGTGGGAGGAGCTATAAACTAGCTGGGTGTTGTTAGGGGCAGTGATAGGGAACTGTCTATGTAACTAGCTGGGTGGGAGGAGCTATAAACTAGCTGGGTGTTGTTAGGGGCAGTGATCGGGGAGTGTCTATGTAACTAGCTGGGTGGGAGGAGCTATAAACTAGCTGGTTGTTGTTAGGGGCAGTGATTCTGGAGTGTCTATGTAACTAGCTGGGTGGGAGGAGCTATAAACTAGCTGGGTGTTGTTAGGGGCAGTGATAGGGGAGTGTCTATGTAACTAGTTGGTGGGAGGAGCTATAAACTAGCTGGGCGTTGTTAGGGGCAATGATAGGGGAGTGTCTATGTAACTAGCTGGTGGGAGGAGCTATAAACTAGCTGGGTGTTAGGGGCGGTGCTGGAGCTGTTGCAGAGGAAGGAAAAGTGCATCATGGGTTTGGTTGGATACAGCAACAGAAAGTGCTACATACAGGATGGAAACAAACCACAGTGATTGGTTTACATGGTGAAAACGGGTAAGGGGACCAGAGGTGCACCTGCGAAAATTGAAATGGAGCCCCCCCCCCCAATCACCATGCCAATATCTCAGCTTAACTTCCCTTCTAAGTTTACATAGAGAACTACAAAACATACAGAGTAATACAGCCCTACTTACCTCTTACATCCAGTGGCATCTCCTCTCTGATGTAGATATTCTCTTTTCTAATCTTCTCCTTTCACACCAGACCGCCATGATGATTTCTTTCAGCTCTGTCTTGTCTCTGCAGAGTTTGACAAACAGACATCTTAGTTTCCTACTTTTCCATCATTCTCCCACCATCTGAACACCCATCCCGCGACCCCAATTCTGTGCCTGCTATACTCCCCAGTACTATACAGTCCTCCTGAAAATATTAGTACCACACAGATAGTGACCCATTTAATGATTATTGGCACACAGTGACCTAAAAGATATCTGCGCCCAGCAAATAATTCTCTTTATAATGTGTGACAGTAGAAAAATGCCCCTATATAATGTGCACAAGTACAAAAAATACCCCCTTATAATGTTTGCCAGTACAAAAACACCCCTTATAATGTGTGCCATACAAAAAAAACCTCTTAGAGCTAATGTCCCCACAGTGCCCCCATAATATGTGCCACTTTAAAGTGCCCCTAGTAGATGCCTCCATAGTGATCCTCTCCCCTCTTCCCAATTGTGCCCCCCATAATGTGTGCCAGTATATAATGCTGCCAGTAGATGCCCCCATAGTACTCCCCTCTTTCCCATATTGTCCAAGAGCATGGTGTCAAATAAAAAATAAACACATATAACTACCTCCATGCGGCTGACAGCAATGTGGTCCCACGCAGTACACTGCCCAGCTTAGGCAGTGCGATGATGTTATCATGACGCCCTCTGATAGACTACAGGCATTAGGCCTGAAGCCTAATCAGAGGGAACAGCGGGGCAGGAAGACATCGCTCCTGTGTCCTACTGCAGCATCCAACATATGATAATAACTACAATTAAGAGGAGGTAAATGTTATCTTGCTGTATTGCGGTCATTATCTGCAGGTTGTCTGGCGGTGTAAATGGGCCTTTATACACTTATGACTATAGGGCTACACTTAGGACTATGTTGGTTGATCCTTCAGTTCAGAAGTAGTATGTATATAGAAGCAGGGAAGTGATGGATCACCCTGCACCACTCCCACGCTTGAAGACAAGGGCCCCTGTATAAATAAGGAGTCAGAAAGCCTTACAGTACAGCAGGGGTAAATTCAATATTGACCCTGCCTCTATTGCCATTTTATTGTATGCTCAGTATAAAGTCAATACAGTTTGCAAACATAGGAGACAAATAACCTGACCCAGTTCCTGGCCTTCTGAAGAGCTAATAACATAGACTGATAATGAGGGTTTTATTACGGAGTGTGCAGGTTGTTACGCTTATCCTTGGAGGTATTCAGCCATGATTAAAGTGCGGTAGGCCACTGTCGGACTACACTGACGTGACTAGTGTGCTCCACCCAACTTCACAGTGAGAAAGTGCTGTCTGTGTACAGTCATGGCCAAAAGTTTTGAGAATGACACAAATATTATATTTTCCCATGATCTGCTGCCCTCTGGTTTTTATGTGTGTTTGTCGGATGTTTTTATCACATACAGAAATATACTTGCAATCATATTATGAGTAACAAAAGCTTATATTGACAGTTAGAATGAGTTAATGCAGCAAGTCAATATTTGCAGTGTTGACCCTTCTTCTTCAGGACCTCTGCAATTCTCCCTGGCATGCTCTCAATCAACTTCTGGACCAAATCCTGACTGATAGCAGTCCATTCTTGCACAATCAATGCTTGCATTTTGTCAGAATTTGTTTGTCCACCCGTCTCTTGATGATTGACCACAAGTTCTCAATGGGATTAAGATCTGGGGAGTTTCCAGGCCATGGACCCAAAATCTCTATGTTTTGTTCCCTGAGCCATTTAGTTATCACCTTTGCTTTATGGCAAGGTGCTCCATCATGCTGGAAAAGGCATTGTTGATCGCCAAACTGCTCTTGGATGGTTGGGAGAAGTTGCTCTCGGAGGACATTCTGGTACCATTCTTTATTCATGGCTGTGTTTTTAGGCAAGACTGTGAGAGAGCCGATTCCCTTGGCTGAGGAGCAACCCCACACATGAATGGTTTCAGGATGCTTTACAGTTGGCATGAGACAAGACTGGTGGTAGCGCTCACCTCGTCTTCTCCGAATAAGCTGTTTTCCAGATGTCCCAAACAATCGAAAAGGGGATTCATCAGAGAAAATGACTTTACCCCAGTCCTCAGCAGTCCACTCCCTGTACCTTTTGCAGAATATCAGTCTGTCCCTGATGTTTTTTCTGGAGAGAAGTGGCTTCTTTGCTGCCCTCCTTGAGACCAGGCCTTGCTCCAAGAGTCTCCGCCTCACAGTGCGTGCAGATGCACTCACACCTGCCTGCTGCCATTCCTGAGCAAGCTCTGCACTGTTGGTAGCCCGATCCCGCAGCTGAAACACTTTTAAGAGACGGTCCTGGCGCTTGCTGGTCTTTCTTGGGCGCCCTGGAGCCTTTTTGGCAACAATGGAACCTCTCTCCTTGAAGTTCTTGATGATGCGATAGATTGTTGACTGAGGTGCAATCTTTCTAGCTGCAATACTCTTCCCTGTTAGGCCATTTTGTGCAGTGCAATGATGACTGCACGTGTTTCTTTAGAGATAACCATGGTTAACAGAAGAGAAACAATGATGCCAAGCACCAGCCTCCTTTTAAAGTGTCCAGTGGTGTCATTCTTACTTAATCATGACAGATTGATCTCCAGCCCTGTCCTCATCAACACCCACACCTGTGTTAATGGAGCAATCACTGAAACGATGTTAGCTGGTCCTTTTAAGGCAGGGCTGCAATGATGTTGAAATGTGTTTTGGGGGATAAAGTTCATTTTCTAGGCAAATATTGACTTTGCAAGTAATTGCTGTTAAGCTGATCACTCTTTATAACATTCTGGAGTATATGCAAATTGCCATTTTAAAAACTGAAGCAGTAGACTTTGTAAAAATTAATATTTGTATCATTCTCAAAACTTTTGGCCATGACTGTACCTACAGCTTACGCTGGATTTACACACTCCGACCAGCAGTCAGTTATCGGGAAGGACAGGGGAGGCCCTGGAAAAAAAGTAAAAGTGGCCCCATGTTGTAGGCAGAAGGCAGGGCCAACATTACTATATTGAGGCACATTATACCACCCCCAGGGGTGCACCACCAATGAGGCCAGGTGAGGTGATCGCCTCAGGCAGCACCAGGTAGGGGCAAGAGAGGGGCAGCCAAAGGGCCATGGGCTGAAGGGAAGTAGTTTGGTTAAGAAGTTGGCATTGCGGAGGCAGTTTTCGCCTCAGGACGCAGAAAGGCTAGGTGCACCCCTGACCACCCCAGCAGAGCCAAATACCACAGTCCATCACAAAATACCTCCCCAGAAGCTGGTCAACGTTCTGTCCTCCCACTCCACTTGCCTCAAGATGGCAATACAGTTGAATTCAAGCGTCAGGAGGAGAGCGTCAGATCATTGCATACCTGGCTGGAGGTCTTGAGGTGGTCATAGGGCATCAGCCCACCTGTAAGATTCCCTGTAGGGTCTATGGCCAGTCCTATCCTAGGGAAGGAAGCATTCCTTCCCAACAATCAGTGCTGCCATCACCTCCACAGTATGATGACGAGTGATGGCTACTGCAATCGCTCGTCCTCATACATTTGCATTGTTTCTGGGCAGCAGATCCCTCTTCACACAGCACGATCTGTTGCCCAGAAAGGTCTCAACACTCGTTCATTGGGTCATCTGTGGCACAGATTATAGGGAATGAGCGTTCATAGGAATGTTAATTTCCAACAGCTTGGCATTCCCCGTTTTGCCCTCCTTCCTGTTTCTGGGTCAGTGTATGACAGTACTCTTTAGACAATCAATGCTGGCATTATGTGGGTCCTTTTTTTTTTTTTTTTTAAATGAAGGTTAACACTGAATCACTGTAAGACATGGTGGTGGCAGTGGGCAGCAGGCCCTGGAGGGTGGGGGAAGAAGAAGGGTAATATGACTGGTACAAAATATGGGGAAATCCCGAATTAAACCTCAAGCAGGCTACAAGAAAACTGAAGCTCTAGAAATGTATTTTTCACTAAATGAACAGCTTGAAACATAAAGTTACAGCTACACAGTTATGAGTTCAGACCTATTACTCACTGCTTTCCAATCCAGCACCAGATCTCTACCGGTGGTCCTGGTCAACTGTTATTATGGGTGGCTGTGAGGTCCCCCTTGACTTCTGTAGCACTGGGCAGCAGCTCTCCAGTTAGTTCTCAGTCACAATGCTCCTGTCTTCCATCCATGGCCACTGCGACAGGTTGGATAGGTAGCCGGCCCCTTCAGATGAAAATGAAGTCTCAGCAATTTTTGTTTGGTAAATAGGGTATTTACATCTCTGGTTCCCTCTATGTTATTATTGTGGTTTACGTTGCTGTTGATGGACCCTGGCACCTGCACACGACCGCATTTTGTCATCCATGTGCTCTCTGCATCTGTATGTCCTTTGCGCAAATTATAGAACATGTCCTTCAGGTTATTGAAGTCAATGGGCCCACAAAAAAATGCAGATGGCACAAGGACGTTATTCACATTTTACAAATCCACCATTTGAGGACCACAAAATACATACGGTCATCTGCATGAGCCTCTACTGAGCCTTCTCTGCCTGATTACTCCAGATTCTAAGCTTCAGACCTCAATCACCTTCTGTTGATTGGTCATATTGATTGCTGGGGTTCCTTCTGCTTCTGTCAGCGCTTCCTTATCTGGATTTGAAGAGCTAGTTTCTAACCAAATGTGGAGACTGTCAGAACATCATCCTTTTGATTGTGCGATTCCACTTCAGCCTGGTTGTGAAGGCCCGGAGTAAAGGTGGCCATACACATTAGGTAGAAGTTAGTTGATGGTTGAACAAACAAACATCTGGTGAACATTTATTTCTCAGACACAACTATAGCTATTTTAGTCCATATTGACCGTTACAGATGTTCAAACTGGCCATACATGTTCAATGCAACTGGGTAATGGACAGAAGATCTTTCTGGGAATGTTCTTTCCAAGAAAGATCTTTCATTAACGAAGATCTTTCTTTGAACGAAAGATCTTTTGCCCAAATAGACAAAAATATTAAATGCGGCCGACGTCTTTTCAGGTGATCTGTCATCAGTCAGCTAAAACGGTCGTTCAATGTTAAATTTCACATGACTGTTTTAGTTGAAAGCATCCATTTTCATCAACTTTAGAACAATGTGCATGGCCACTTTAAGGGTATATCCTCTGTCGAGACAGTCCTCCTCATCTTTGCCATGAAGAAGACGACTGCATCGTTGAACTGTTTGATGGTTACTCCAGGATGGAGACATGAGCTTAAAGGGGTTATGTAAGAATGGTGGGGTTTTTGGCAACACCCCCCATTCTGCTGGACTTGCAAAGAGATGACTTTCCTGCTTCCTGGCGCCGCCTCCCAGCTACTTCTCCTGCAGGCCAGCGATGCTCCACTGGGCTACAGCGCTATCAACTTCAAGTTTGACATCGCTGCAGCCAATCACAGGCCATGGCTGATCCCCTTGGTCGTGGCAAATGGTCACATAGTCGCACTGGGATCTGGACACCGCGGCGGAATGTGATTGGCTGCAGCGATATTAAACCAGATGTTGACATTGCTGGAGCCCAGAGGAGCATCGCGGGCCTACAATTTGTGCACATTTCAAGCACCCTCTGGTCTCCACCTATTCCAATAGAACTCTGGTCTGAAATTTTGATGGAGTTTTTCCAGACTTGCCTCCTGCCCTGGGACACTGTACTGTCTAGGTGGTAGCAGACCATTTTTACAAGATGTCCCATTTCGTTCTGTTGACTGGTCTTCCTTATGTTCTCGAACTGGTTGAAGTGTTCTTCAAAGAGACTTTCCACCCCCATGGCCTACCAACACTACCAACTCGAGGTTCTCACTGAGGTATGCAACTTTGCTCTCATATTCTGAAAAACCTTGTGCAAAGTCTTTCCTTGAACTTCTCTTCTGGATACCACCCTTCAATCTGTGTCAATGCTCATTCTACTATCTTGGGCCAATTTCATAGATAACAACCAAGCCTTCAACTCATGAACTCCCTTTTAAGACAATCTATAGTCATAGGATGAATATTCCACTTCTTACTTTAGCCCAGCCTCTGGAATCTGCTGTGGTAGATGTATGTTGAGGTTGGCAAGAGGTTCTTGTCAGGTTGGCAAGAATTTGGAATCTGCCACTGTTAAGGATAAGAAGAATGCTGGTAAGCACCAATGTCCAAGACCCAAAGTTGCTCCTCGGGATAAAATCTGTCCTTTTTCCGACTTACGGTAAGTTCCTGTCCTATAAGCTTGCTTCATGAATCACTTGTCCTTTTTTAAAGAATCCAGTCAATCCAGTCCAGTCTTAGGGTCATTTTATACATGGACAGGGAGGAGTGAGGGGTGGTGACTCAACTAGAGCTCCACACCTCCCCTATGCTATCCTAGTAGTACGGATGGTCAGGACTTCTCACATGACACTAATCAATGCACTGTTCCTCTGAGTAGATCACCTATGATTACGAAGATTATCTGAGAGTCATCAACTGAGATTATCTTGCCCTCAAATTGAGAACTTTTGTCTCTCTGAGATTTCTGCTACAGGGCAGCATGTTGGTCATAATACTGATGAAATGGTAAAGGAAAAAGAAAAAAAAAATCTTCTCACCCCATTGACTTGTCTAATGGTCTTCCAGGAACTATGGACAGTGCTCCTGGATATAACCTGTCTCTGCTCTACAAGAGGAAGAAGTGACGGGTGATTTCCATGCAGTCATCACCCAGTATTCCCCTGAGAGCGCACTGTTTTATTTTCCCCAGTCACTTAGGCCAAGGCCTCATCCGCTAGCAGATCTAAGAATACACCATGATGACAGCGCGGAGTCACCTGAGATCTCCCCCCCGTGAACAGGGAAGTCAGAAACAGCAGAGATTTCAATCTATGAATTACAAGTCCTACAAAACTATGGGGGAGATTTATCGAACACACTGCGCTGGAGGATGTGCCTAATTTATGAGGAGCAGCCCGTGCGGCAGAATGAAATCTACGGCAGCTCAGAGACCTAGAAAATTGTCGCAAATAATGTTTACAAAGTCACAAACATGGCGTTTGCAGCTTTTTTTTTTTTTTTTTTACACCTGAAAAGTGGTTCAGGGAGATGATAAATCTTTCCCTGTGTATCAATCTGCTCTGCTCCTCCTGCTCTATTACCTACAGATTACACTGCATTTGTGGGGACAGCTCCTCTTTAAAGGGAACCTGTCATCTCCGAAACACCTCCTGAACTAGAGTAAGTGTTGTATAGTGTAAGTGATGCTGAATCCGAATATGTAAGTTTTATCTTCATACTCACTTCCATTCCGACGCTGTGCTCCCACAAACCAGCAGTAAAATGCACTCACTGGACTCCAGTGCTCACTCACATAATGGAGAGGACTCAAAGAAGAGTCCAGTGAGTGCATTTTACTGCAGGTTTGTGGGAGCACAGCGTCAGAATGGAAGTGAGTATGAAGATAAAACTTACATAATCTGATTCAGCATCAATTACACTATACACCGCTTACTATAGTTCAGGGGGTGTTTCGGAGATGACAGGTTCCATGTTAAAGGGCATCTGTCAGCAGATTTGTACGTATGACACTGGCTGACCTGTTACATGTGCACTTGGCAGCTGAAGACATCTGTGTTGGTCCCATATTTATATGTGCCTGCATTGCTGAGAAACATGATGTTTTAATATATGCAAATGAGCCTCTAGGTCTAGGAGCAACGGGGGCGTTACCATTACACCTAGAGGCTCTGCTCTCCCTGCAACTGCTGCTCCCTCTGCATTTCAATTGACAGGGCCGGGCATTATCACGTTTACATTGCCTGGTCCGGTCAATCAAAGTTCAGAGGGCGTGGCAGTTGCAGAGAGAGCAGATTCTCTAGATGTAATGGTAACGCCCCCCTTGCTCCTAGAGGCTCATTTGCATATATTAAAACATTATTTTTCTCAGCAATGTGGCCACATATGAACATGGGACCAACACAGATGTCTTCAGCTGCCAAGTGCACATGTAACAGGTCAGCCTCTCCAGTATGTGCCCTCTCAGCTCAGCAGGTGCAATGATGTCACTGTGTGACGCCTGCCCAACAGGGAGCACAGAGACTCCAGTGAATGGTGGAGCAGGGAGCTGACGGCTCTCTACCCCCCACCACTGTATTCATCTGTACCTGTGCCCCGAGGACACAAATATGGTTGAAATAGGGACAGCTGACGAAATCCAGGAGTGAGTCTATTCATACTCTAAGTTTGCTAGGCCGCAGCCAAACAACTCTGAGCAGCTGCCTAGCAACAGCCTCAGTCACCAGGGGTGACCACGCTGGACCATCATAACTTTGTGCAGACCCATGTGGTCACCATCCATGTTATGGACCTACCGAAATCACGTATTATTGATGGGCCACAAGAACTTCAACCCCCTTCCCTCTATAGGAGAAAATGGCCGCTGGAGAGCATCAGGTAAATATTTTGTAGGACTGTAGTGTGGGAGAAGATAGACGGCAGCAGAGACCATACTGTTTGAAGTAGAAGATCTTGTGTGGTCAATTATAACTGCGGCGTTTGAGGCGGCTTTCCCAGGGAGCGCTCCCGAAGCCCGAACGGCTTCCCCGCACTGAGATCGGGGAAGCTGTTTCTTGCTGGTGATAGGCCTAGTAGCTTCTTACAGGCTCCAGACAATTCCAGGTATATTCTAGTGTAGGCCTGCAGGTGGCAGTGCTGCATTTGAATATACTGATTTTCCAATACACTACTGTATTAAATAACAGTTGTGTATGGGAGAAGTAATCCCTGGGGTGGGGTTGGGGAATGGGTTTAAAAAATAAATAAATTTTTAAAAAAAGTAAAATTAGAAGTTTTTGAAAAGAATAAAATAACAAATGTAAAAATTCAAATCATCTCTTCCCCAGATTCAAAAATAAATTAAAAAATAAATATCACTTGAACTGCAGCGACTCAAAACGCTCATACTATTAAAATATAAATGTACTTATTCCGTACAGTGTACTCTGTAATGCAAAAAAAACTAAATCAAAATGGCTGATTTGCCGTTTTTTGTCGCTTCACCTCCACACAAAAGTCCTACACACCCCAAAGTCTCTGAAAACTACAGATTGGCCCGCAACAATCAAGCCCACACACAGCTCCGTAAAAAACGTCATGAGGGGCAGAATATAGAGATGAAAAAAAAAAAATCCAAAGTTTTTTTTTAAGCCTTAAAACAACAAAAACTATATGAGGTATCGTTGTAATCATATGGACCTGGAGAATAAAGGGAACAGGTGAGTTTTACCTTATAGTAAAAACACATAAAAACGTGGCCGAACTTCGTTTTTTTTTTTTCAAATTCCACCCCATTTGGATTTTTTTCCCAGCTCCCCACTATATCTTGTGCAATATTAAATGGTCCCACTAGAAACTAACGGCACATGCACACGTCCGTATGTATTTTGCGGTCCACAAAAAAATATGGATGACGTCTGTGTGCATTCCGTATTTTGTGGAACGGAACAGCTGGCCCCTAATAGAACAGAACTATCCTGGTCCGTAATGCTGACACTAATAGGACACTTTCTTTCTATAACTTTTTGCGGAATGGACATACGGAACCGGAATGCACACAAAGTAACTTACGTTGTTTGTTTTTTTTGCGGACCCATTGAAATGAATTGGCCATTGGCCCGCATACGGTCTGCAAAAAAAAAAAAAAAAAACTGAAAGAAAATGCATTCGTGTGCATGAGCCCTTATCCCGCAAAAAACAAGCCCTGTTTTGTGAATAGAGAAATTTTAAAAAAGTTGGGCGTAAAAAAATGGAAAGTCGCTGCTTCATGAAGGGGTTAAACTCCATTTAATCTGGTGTAGGTGCTGGATTATCAGACATGAAACAGGAATATGATATCTGCTTCTTCCAGCCGAATTATCAGATTCTGGATTATCGGACATGAAACAGAAATATGCTATCCTCTGCTTCTTCCAGCCGAATTATCAAACATTCTGGATTATCGGGCACAAAACAGGAATATGATATCATCTGCTTCTTCCATCTGGATTATCAAATATGAAACAGGAATATGATATCAGCTTCTTCCAGCCAGATTATCAAACGCTGAATTATTAAAAACATTCCGGATTCTCTGACATGAAACAGGAATATATCTGCTTCTTCCAGACGGATTATCAAACATTCCGGATTATCAAACATGAAACAGGAATATGATATCATCTGTTTCTTCCAGCCGGATTATCTAATGCCGGAATATCAGATGCCGGACTACAGGACGGCTATCCGTCCGGACCCCTTGTGGACATACATGGCAGCAGCTGGATCCTACATTGTGTCACCCGGGTCCAATCCGCTGTGTTTCTGGACGCCCCAGGGGGCAGGGATCTCACCCGGACAGGGTAAACTTTAGGGCAGCTCGTCTCCCGGGCGGCATGGGTGTGTGAGTGTGTGCAGGAAGAGGAGGGCCTGTGCTCGGGGAGGAGGCCGGCTCTGTCACCGAGCACCGCACGCCTATGGACGCCCGGGAGGCAGCGACTACCCCGGCAGAGGGCAACTAGCGGCCGACCGCGGGAGCTGTGTGCACACGGAACGACAGCCGCAAAGCGCAGCGCTAAGAAGAGAGCGAGGAAAAAAAGGCGCCCAGAGAGCGGCCGGCAGCCGGGCGGGGGAGATCCAGCCCCTGGAGGAAGAGGAGGGGGCAGAAGAGGCGCCTCTATCTCAGGGAGAGGACACGGGAAAAGAAGCTGCAAGGAGTTTGCGATTATTTTTTCGCGCAATATCTGAACACTTCCCCAGTTTGCAGGGATCAGCCGCCGCAGGAGCCGGAGTCCGGGAGAGGGGGCAAACTTTCCTGAAGCAAGGAGCCCACCATTCCCCTGTGATGATGCACCCCTGACTGGGGGCAGTGCCCCATGCCTGTACCTCTAGAGGGTGGAGGGCCTTAGCTAAAGGGAGGACACCGTATAAAGGAGCACTCTGCCCTCCTCCATGTAGTGTGCCTCTGTGGATAACAGTTCTCCAAGAAGAGAGCCAGTGTGCAAAGTATCAAAGTGCAGATCTTCTCTTCAGCCTCTAGGGGGCAGCCCCCATGTTGCCTTCTTCTACTGGAGGGTGAAGGGGGCTTCTGATAATCCAGGTGGCACCCTCCTTTATTACGGATAAAAAAAACCTATAGAATTCAGCCGACCCTCAGGCGAAGATGTCCTCTCCTCCGGAGAAGAGTATGGCCGGCCGGCAGGAGAAGCTGGAGACCGTGCTGAGGAATCCGCGCTCGCCCATCAATATAGAAAGTCTGCTGGTAAGTCGAGTTTGCGGGTCTTTGGAGTTGGTGAAGGGGGTGTGGTAGACCCAAGGGGCGAGATTGGGGTGGACGTGCCAAGGCTGTTTTGGCAGGTAGGACACATTGACGGAGTTGTCACTGAGTTGTTGGGGGTTGCAGTCTCAATTTAGAGTCACCTGGACTGTGCCATGACTTATGCCATCCAGTGCCATGCTTCGTCCAGGACATGACCCGATGCAGCATTGTGAGGGCAACGTCTATAGAGCTTCATGGGATCACCAATCTCACCACTGGGGAAGGTTGGACCATGGCACTTAAAGGGAAACCCCTGTAGTGATTGAACTCTCTAAGGTACTGGGTACTTCTCATGGTGACCTCCACGGGGCGTTCTGCCCCCACAGTCACGGTAGTAGTAATGGCTGCCCTTAGCGGACAGAGGCTAGTGAGACTGTGAATACGTTGTAGCTTTGAACTGGGCAGCTTCCTTCCTGATAAGAGAAGATTCTGTATATAGAGCAGAGAATACGCGTCAGAGTCACCGCTTATCAGTAACCCATTAGTCACCAGGGTGCTTAGTGTGGTCACTATTATAAGGTGCTACCTGCCAGTTCCAGTTGTCCTGCCATGCTCCTCGTCTTCTCCAGTCTTCATTGCTCTACTTCTACAGACCAGTGGGCACCTCAGATTGCAGGCGGCCTACTACATGACCCCACCGCTCTCAGTATGGTCACTTTGGATCCTACAGGGACAATTCATTAGGAGTTCTGAAGGACTCTCGGTGGGAAGCATCCAGCGTCTCATAGTTGACAATGTGATACGTTCTCCTGGGTTTGTGCCTAAAATCGTCGTTTTGTGTCGGGGAGGACATGGTCAGTCACAAGAAGAGATGGACCACAAGCCTTGTGGTCCTCAAAGTCTTGTGCCCTCACCACAAAGATGTGATTATAGAGTTTGTGTGGACGAGCAGACACTGCCCGGCTGATCCAGATGGTTCATACCAACTAGGAAGCGGTTTGGTTCCTCCTTAGATGATGTCCACTGAGATATTTCTTCTAAACATTTTTGTCCTGTTCTTCATATCTATACACTTGAGGTTCACTGTATCTCCATCCCACGCATGTATATGTTTGCCACCCCAAAATTGTCTTTATATAGATGATCCTGTCTTCGGCTGGGTTCAGATCTATATGGTGATCGTCTCATCTCCGCTCTATGTGAGGACCACCATGATGATCAGCTGATCTCTACAGGTCTGGCTCTTGTGACCTCCAGCAAACTGCTCACTTTGCCTGGAGAAGATTCAGCTTGGGCTGAGTTCACGTCACTGTTTTGTCTTACGTTTAACGTATAGAAAAAACGTATATGTTAAAAGGGTGCCTCTGACGGCTGCCATATGGTGGCATCTGTCGCCATAGAGTGCCATTGCAGGATGAAAAAGTGTGGTGTACTGTGCCTTTAAATATTTTTTCCAAACATATATGTTAAATGTAGGGTGTAAACATCATATGTACCCATCCTAAGGCCTCGTGCACACAACCGTGTCTGCTTTGCGTTCCGCAAAACGCGTATCTGCAAAACAACGGATGTGCACCGTGTGCCGTCTGCATTTTTTTTTTTGCAGACCCATTGAATTCAATGGGTCTGTCGTCTGAATTTTGCGGGCATGTTCTATCATTTTACGTCCGCTCCGCAAAATGATAGAACATGTCTTATACATGCAAAATGCAGATCGTGGACCCATTGAAGTCAATACTCAGCTTCATAGTGGGGGGTCCTGAGTGGAGAAACCCCCTCTGACATCTTTATGCCCCAGTAAGCCATATGGACTGGGGGCGCCCTGTTGGGATAGTCCTTGTAATCAGGGGTACAAAGATTCCATGTACTGCTTCTTGGAGGGGTTCTGAACCTGTTTTCCGGATTCACGTGACTATCATAGGATTTCTATCAATGAGCTCCAGAGTACAAATCAAACCCATTTTAGTGCGTGTTTCCTGCGTGTCCACGGCGGCGGATTTATGGAAAATTCTGAGTTTATAGTACTGAGAAAGCGGATGAGATTTTACAACTTCTCGTCCACACTGCCAGGTTATGCCGGGGATCTGGCTGCTGATTTGCCATGGATTCAAAATCCGCTCTACAAGGCAAGTTATGTGTGGGTTCCAGTGGCGGAGATGCAGGGTATGGCAACAATACTCTACACCATTGCTACCAGGCAAACAATGAAAAGGCTGCAGCCCCTTCAAATTGGGTGGGGGGGTGGGGGGGATCCGGGAGTCAGACCCCCCACCGATCTGATATTAATGACCTACCCTGAGGATAAACCATGAAGATCCTGGATTTATTTCTGTGTGAGATTTCTGGCATTGACTTCCCGTTTAAAGCAGGGATGTGCGGGTGGAGGGATGAATCACTGTATGCTTTTCATTTAGGAGTCTGGAAAGCTGGGTGGGAGCTGGAACGGTGGCCAAATACGTTGTAGGCCCTGGACTAGTTAACCCCAGTAACGCCCATGGTATGATATAGCAGAACACAACGGGGCACACTTAAAGGGGTTGTCCAGGGTTCAGATAGCAAGGGCTGCTTCCTTCCATACTTGTCCATTCACTTCCATACCAGGAGCTCAGTATTGATGGCTTATCTTCAGGGTGGACCACCAGTATCTGACCAGTGGGGGTCCGACTCTCGGAACCCTGGCCGATCAGCTGTTTGAAGAAGCTGCAGCCCCTTCCTAGACCAGTGACGTCATGCTCATCACTGATCTGGCCTATTTGCAGCCCAGTCCCATTCAATTGAAGAGGCCTCGGCTGCAATACCAAGCACGGCCACTATACACCGTGTGGCGCTGTGCTTGGTAATCAGTGAGGAGGTGGTAATGCTCGACCTCTTCAGACAGATGATTGGCGGGAGTTGGACTCCAACGTCCCTCAGGATAGTCCATAGAATTTAAACTCCATGTAAAACCCCTTTAAGAACATAGGAGCTATATATATATATATATTTTTTAAATTACTTGGTACCATAGATTTTCTTACTCATAAACGATGTGATACCGAAATGGTCACATCTCTGTCTGGCCTTAGACTGGGGTCCAGCTATGTTTTTCTGGGCATACGTCTCGGACGCTATGTGCAAGTTCCTCACAATTTCAAATATTTGAGAGGAATCCAAACAGTGACAAATTGATGGTGAATGTCTCCTCAGGCCGTCCGACACTGGGTTGTGTCTCTTCCCCCGTGTAAAGCCATATCTTCTGTCCGTGTTGTTGAATACGAGGGTCTTCGTCCATAACCCTTTAGTAATGTGTCACAAGTCTTCTGACAGAAAAGCTGCAGCCGCTGCCAAGATTGTGTCTGCGGAGGAGCTGCGAGCCAACTTCCTCTGCCCCCAGACTTCACAGCGCTGGTCTGTTCCCAGGCCCGTCCTTCTCCTCCCCACAGATGACACTTCGCTCCTTGTCACAGCCGCCTTCTCCGTCCTCATCCATGTCCTGATATCCGAGCCGGGATTATTTCTTACCAGTACTTTCCTCACGTCTCCGACGTCTTTGGATCCGTTTTTACTTTGTGAATTCCTAACGGGTTTCTCTCAGGAGGAGAACTAGGCTTTGTTTGTGGTGACCACTGTTAAAGGGGTGCACACTTATGATTTCCTTACCCTTAAAGGGTCCACGTTCAATTTATTCTGTGGCAAACAGCAACAAAACTTTTCCAAACCTCCTCTAATCCAGCGCCGCCGCCCCTGTTTCATCATTGATGTGCCGTATACCGCCAACCAAGGACTCCCTGGTCCTTGAGCACATTGATCAATGATTGACCGAGTTGATCATGCCGTACACACGCAGTTTCGTCTGAAATATTGCAGCCTGACCAATCATATTTTCGGCAAACTGAAGTCTGGCGCCGGCTGTCGTAAACAGTACAGTGATCGACTTTACCACCACGCAAATGGTTTGGGCCACAAGTGGTTGGCTTTAGAGGTGGGCATACTGGTTCAGGGGCACAGGGCTCTTCCAAGCTGTAGACCTGAGATGCCCATGTTACACTGATAGGAATGGTGGGGCTTAGGGGTATGCTGGGACCTCCAGATATAATATCGTTTGGGGCCCCAGAAATGGCAAATCTGTGGTTCTCCTCTTTCTAACGATGGTTAACCAAAATGTCTTGAAATCAGCCATTTTGGTCAATTTTCATCCTGTAGGTGTGGCCCGCTGTAGGGTGGTCCATCAATATTAGACTCTCCACCTCTTGAGCATAGGGTCTCCCTTACATTGTTTACCGGGGACAGCGCCATACTCGTACTAGTGGCAGTGTCTGGTATTACAGCTTCCCTCTATTCTAAGAGAATAGGCCTAAGCTGTAATACCCGGCACAGCCACTAGTCTGAAGCTTTACTGTACGCAGCAGTGTAAATAGTGAAGGGGACGCTGCACCTGCCAAACACTGCAGCCCCTTAAGGGGACATTAACACGAGCGTATTTTTGATCCGTGGGTCGGATGTGGACCCATTCATTTAAATGGCGCTGCTAAAGTTCGAAAAGCACACCGTGCGCCGTCCGCATCCGTATGGCCCCGCAAAAAAAGTAGAACATGTCCTATTCTGGTCTGTTTTGCAGACAAGGACAGGCATTTCTTACAAAGGGCAGGATGCACACAGCGTACTGCAAAAACGGATACGTACTGCCCCCTAAAATCGCCTATCTAATACCGATGGCTTCGGTCGGAAGTACTACGCCCTTATCTGCCATGTTATTAAGCTGGTATTAGATCCCCAGGTGACATTATTGCGGGGCCATCCCTAGCGAGCGTCTTCGGCCCCGGGATGCACAGCGATCCCTGCCACGTGAAGCTTTTACGGAAGTGGCTCGTGAGATTCTACGCAGAAGTCCATGGAGGACCATTGCTGTTGACTATTTTTGGGGTGCTACTGTTGTGTGTGTGTGTTTTGTAGCGGGGCAATCATATGGGGGATACAAGACCCAGACCTCCTCCTATTGACAGACACATAGTGCCGCCATACGGGCTTGTTTTATGCAGTTGTTGCTGCCCTGATCCGTTGCTGGTAAAGACGACGATAGAAATCAATCATAAGAATGAAGCTTGGCTGAAACGCGGCCGTGATGGACGGAGCCGGCGCATTCAATATGAATGCTTGTGGTTTTTCTGGAAGCGTCTGTTGGTTTACGGCCGAAACGATCAATCCGGGTTTAGTGTGATGGAAGGATTTCATCGGACGTGATGAAGTGAGAGGGATCACCTGGGTGAACTTTTACTTATATAGCAATTCCCTAATGTACATCTGATACCCGGATTACTCTCATTACAAGTGGGAAATCAAAGACCCTCTGACTGTTCTTCCTGGCACCAGGTGCCATTGAGCGAGCTCATATTTTACCATTGGGGATAGGTGGGTAGGTAGGAAATTTGTTTTTTTTCTGTAAAATTCCTTTAATCCAGTACCTGTTGGATCTGGTAGGTTCTGGGTTGCCAAATACTGAATGGTCATAGCAAAATATAAAAAAAACCGCAGCCAATGGAGCCTGTACGATGGCACACGGAGACCATGAGTCGTATGAAGTGTGTGAACTGGACCAGATTGAAAGGGGTTGTCCAAAGTAATTAAAAATGTCGCGCCAATGACAAACCCTGCCGTAGCCTAACCTAAAAATTCCTCTCATACTCGCCCCTCCTCTGCTGCTTCTTTACAAACCACAACGGCGTGCCAGCGTGTGACCACTGCAGCCATTCACTGTCCTCAGCAGACAGTCATGTTCTGTACACCTGCATGTCACAGTACTGGTGATGTAAGGTGTACGACACATGACCAGTGCAGCCAATCACTGTCCTCAGAGTTAGACTGCTGAGGACAGTGATTGGCTGCAGTAGTCGTGTGCTGTATCCCGGCACATCCCCGCTGTGCTTTGTGAACCAGCAGCGCAGCACTAGAGAAAGAGTGGGTATAAGATGCTTTTCTATTTGAAATTCTCTTTGACCACCCCTGTAAGTGTCACAACAAGGGTTGGGCAAAATTGTCAATTTTTTTTTTTAATTTTTATATATATATTTTTTATATATTAGCCCCTATGTTGCATTCCTGATGGAGAATACTGACCCACCCCACTTTTCTAAAGGCTCATGCACACAGCCGTTGACGTATTGTGGCCCGCATACCGGGGGTCCGCAATACACGGGCAATCCTGGAGGTGCCGGGCGGAACGGAGGCACGGATCGGAAGCACTGCGGAGTGCTTCCGTAGTGATTTTGTACGTGCCTCCACACCTCAAAAAAAAATAGAACGTGTTCTATTTTTTTTGGCGGTGCGGACGGATCACGGAGCCATTCAAGTTGAATGGGTCTTGATCGCCGCACGGATGTTGCCCGTGATCCGGGGTATTGCGGTCCCCAATGCACGAAACGGCCGTGTGCATGAGCCCTAACTGGAAAACTTAAAGCATCGCTAACTTTTCAAAACACATTTGTCCTAGAGACGCATCAGAAGTTCTGATCGGTGGGGGCTGAGCGCTGAGACCCCCATGGATGTCTAGGACTAGGGGAGAGGATCGCTCACATATCACACTTTTTCCTCTCACTGCACAAGACGGGCTCCACAGACATTGCCTCGATTCCGTCCTCTGCAGCGAGGAGATGTGAGCGCTTCTCTCCCCTCCATCGTGGGGGCGTCGGTTCTCACACTCCCACTGATCAAAAGTTTTGATATGTCTCTACAACAGATCAAAAATTTTTTTTTTTCTTTTTAAAGTAAGCGACGCTTAAAAAAAAAATTGTCAGTGCCCTCTTTAAGAACCTAGGACCGGGGCTACATCTTGACTTTTTGTAGCACTTTTGATTGATTTTTTTTAACTCTTGAATGACTTCTATATTCCAAATCCTTAAATTGACCCGCATGCAATCGTGTCACTGGACAGTTAAAATCAATCAAATGTGCTACAACAGTCAAGGTGTAGCCTCAGTATGGTGTATGTAGGTTAGGCCGGGCTCTAATTACTCTGTCCCAGTCACAGTATCCGGCATATGTGCCGGAAAGCAGCCAGATGAAAAATACTACACGCAGCATCTTTTGTCCAGCAAGAAAGCCGCCATATATGGCTGAAAGTGGCCAGATCTTATTGTAGTGATTGGGGATCCGCCGGTGAACGGTGGTACAGCGCAGATGTGAACGCGGCCTTACAGTGTCGTGAGAGCCTTCATCAATACGACCTCGGTGCCAGTGTAGTTGCGGTGTGTCCATAACCGGGGCCGTAGCGTTCATAGTGTTTAATCGCCCAATATGAGGACGATGCGCGGGAATATCTGCAATGATGAGGGTGATTGTTCCATGTGGTAGAATAGAGGACTGCCGAGCGGATCTGTCGCCGGTAGGTTTGGCACGGGCTGTGAGTGATCATATGGCTTCTGCAGAGGGTATTGCCTAATGCCTTGATTCCTGCAGAGCGGGATGTGGTGTCTTTCCTGTTTTTTAACCCTTTGATGTCACGGTCGGCGCTCGACAATCTTCTCTTCTGTGATCTCACAGCGAAGGCATTCAGGGGAAGAAAAAAGATAAACAGAGTGTAACGTGTGTGCGAGGATCATGGGATTGACTGAGGAGCGATTGTCTCTCCTGAGCGGCAGGAAAAGGCCACACCTCGGCCAGAAATGTCCTCAGGAGCCCGAGGTCTCGCACTGGATCACACCGCCGTTCCTGAAAAATGTCTGTGGCAAGTCTCTAGGAATTGGGCCTCGTGATAAAGACACGGATACACCGTGGAGCTGCAGAGGAGAAAATCAGTGCGAAAAATAAAAACTTTAGTCACCATTAGACCCCCGTTGTAAACCAACCTCTGTGACCCATTCCCTCCTTCAGACTTCTGGGGTCTGCCTTAGAGTCTCCATAATTTTTGGCTGTACGTGCTCCTAATCATGACCTACATTCGGAACGATAATTCACTGCGAGGCGCGTGCCGGGCTCTTATGAAATTATTATAATCGATAGTCATAAAACCATCGTGACGTTTATCAGAAATGCCACGTGCGGCTGCTTGTAGCCGGTCTGAGCGACCCCTCCGCCTGTGATTAATCTTGATTGGATTACGGCAATTTAATAGTTAATAGTGTTAGGGGCGATTAGCCGACTTCTCCTTTAAATTAACCGTTTCCTAATCACATTAGTTGGGGCCCGTACGATGTTTCCATGGCAGCCGCCCGTTCTTATCAGCGCCGTTGGTGCGGGCACATAAAACGAGTGTGAATGACGTCCAGTTAGGGGCGGCCTGTTTTGTTCCGCGTTAGCTGCTGGCATGTGGACAGGCCTCACGGAGCTTTCTACTTGGCGTGCAGCAACAAACAAACACACAACAGAGTGGGTTTGTACATCGTGGACATGGAAGCCATGACCTCGCTTGTCACGGAGCGCGCTGGGAGACGGGCCTTGCTCCTTTCCATAAAATTCATAATGTAATATATAATCTAACTTTTTAGTGTTTTACAATGTGTTTAACTCCTTAATGGCAGTCTCTGTCACCAGGAAATTCACTGATGAACCGGCAACAACCGGGGGGGAGTTATCAAAACTGGTGTAAAGTAGAACTGGTTTAGTAGCCCATAGCAACCAATCAGATTCCAGCTTTCATTTCTCAGAGCTCCTTTGGAAAATGAAAGAAGGAAATCTGATTGGTTGCTATGGGCAACTGAGCCAGTTCTACTTTGCACCAGTTTTGATAAATCTCTTGTAGGAATAGCTCAACTAAATATAATGATGGCTTTTCAATTGGCTACCCATTAGTTTTTTCCCCAGAACAAGGCATTTTTAATCCATATGCAAATGAGCAGTTAAGTGCACTGAGGAAGGGGCCAAGTCCCGCTGTGCACCCTTGCTTCCTCTCCTTGAGTGACAGGGTCAGGTTCCTGTGTAGTCAGCTCTTCTGGCCCTCATAAAATGCTGTGGATTTTCAGCACCCAAATTCACACAGGTGACAAATCTACAGCGTGTTGGTCCCATCTGGACCCACAGTCTGACACTTCGTAGAATTTCACAAGTCTGGCAGAATATGTAGAGGTAATCGATGAGGAGACTCTCGCAGCAGGGTTTTGTACCATTTTAGTGGACTTTACTTTTTTTCTATGACTAGTTTAGAATAACCCTGCACCTCTCCCGAATCGGCCTGAAAATAGGTGTTACTTATACAAGCCCCGCCTAGATGTGGGTGTTTCTGGGCTTAAATGTCCTGAATTTATCAACAAGTATGCGAATGTATGGTTAAATGTATGCCTCCTGTGGACCCATACTGTGACTAGATGGTGAATGGGAGCAGCGCTGCAGTAGCCAGCTCTAGCCGCTACGGGAATAGAGGGCGCTGTGGTTCTGGTGCTACTGCGGAACAGTCCGATATTGATGGTCTGTCCTGAGAATAGGCCATCAGTGTTAATCTGGAAAACACTTTTTTTTAACATTTGATGATCTATCCTTAAAAGAATTGTCCTAGACTGACACTATATCACCTATCCACCGCGGTCCAGCCCCTACCTATTGGACGGTTAGCACCAATCCAGTGGTCATTCTGGGACAACCCCTTTAATGTAGCCTAGCAGTGTTTGATCAATGGCAGTCCTGTTGATCAGCATACAAGGCGTCACAGCCCTTGTGCCAGCGCCTCGCCTGCTTCATATTTCACCTGTAGGCCCCGCAGCACCACTTTTAAAGGAATTTTGCGGGGTTTTGATACTGAAGACCTATTATATTGTCCATACTCGGCACCCTGCCGATCAGCTGTTTGATGAGGCCGCGGGGCTGCAGTGAGCGCTGCAGCCTCCTCACAGCTTACAAAGCACAGCGCCATCCTTTGGATAGTGGCTGTGCTTGGTATTGCAGCTCAGCCCCATTCACTTGATTGGGACTGAGCTGCGATTAAGCCATGTGAGCCTTCAGCTTCCTGGTATTGAAGTAAAGCCTTGAATAAAGTATTGAAGCAAAAAACATTCAAAGGGTTAAATTCCACATGCAGCAGAATATTTGTACGGGAGGTCTGTGTCACACCTTCTTCATACATGTGCGGGGTGACGCCCATCATGCAGGGGTTTGATTGTCCTTTAAATCAGATTTAAGAAAAAAAATGCAATCACGGTCCATCTGGGAGTCCTGTGTGGATTGCCGTGTTCCCGTCTACTGATCTCCGTCACTTTTTGGAGGATGACATGAGCCCGGGATTATAGATCAGAGCTGACGGCACAGTCGTGGAGCAGCCAGTCTTTCCGTTGGGTGGGTCCGCCGGGCCTGGCAGGGCAAAGTCTGCGTCGCCCGAGCTCCACTCCCAGCAGCTCTCACACAAGATCACCAGGAAAACTTTGACCGGTGGCCAGAAAGAAAGGGTTATAATTAGCTGCACCGGCCTGAAGAAGAATTTGTTGAAACCCTTGCATTTTTTACAGTCTAACGCTCCGGTGTCATGTCGGTACTAGCAGAGCTCTGTCGGGACTTCAGGCCCCTTGTTTGCTCCACTCACTGAATTTTTCTGTGTGTTTTTTCAATTTTGCCCGTTTTTGTTTTAATTGCCCAAAACTTGAGAACTTGAATGTTAGATCTGAGAGCTGTTCGTGGCCCTCATGAGAGAAGTAGCAGTGGTGTGTACCGTCCATATTGAATCGGGACCCCACCCTACCAAACAACCCTAATAAGTAATATTAATAATATTAGGACCCCATCATTACAGAGGACGTAAGAGTTTAATGGAGATGTCAGTAATAATCTGTACAGATTTCTGTCTCTACACCCCCCCCGTTCAGCATGTGTTTGTCCTGCTGTTCAGGCCAAGAAGTGGCTGTATCGTGGCCTCAATACCTGGACCTCATCACAGGACCCATAAAAATAGACACTTCTGTCAGAAAGGGGTATTTGTTTTTAAACTTAAAGGGGTTATCCCATGACTAGCACATGAACCAGCCCTGTACCTCACATGGATCCAGAGATCTCCTCATTCGTTGTTCTGCTAGATTTATATCAAGCTGACAGCTCAAGGGGAGTGTCTTTTCTGCTGTAGCTAAGGGGGCGTGTCCATGCTCTCCCTATCACAGCTCAGGAGGCAGGTAAAGGATGAATCTGAGCATGTGCGGCCATCTCAGTGATCAGGTCAAAGAAATAAGGAAAAAAACAAACGGCAGGTGGCGCTATACAGATACATTTTATTGAGTAACTCAGGTGCCGGTTTGAAAAGTGTAAAAAATTTTTCATGGGACAACCCCCTTTAAAAGAGTTTTCTGAGATATATATTTTTTTTTTTTAGTATCTGATCAGTGGGGGTCCAACACCCCTCCGATCAGATACTTATGACCTATCAGTATTATAATCTTGGAAAACCCCTTTATTTTAGAAGATCATATATATATAATTTTTTATTTTTTTTTAGTTTACTGCTGCTGAGAAGAGATGTTATCTGTTAGTGTAATAGTAGGTGTAGAATTGGGATGACAGTATGATAGCTCTATTGAACTCTTGATAGGCCTAGATAAAGATGTCCACATCGGACCGAACATACAGTCGTGTGAATGGGACCTTAATAAAATTTTAAAAAATCTAGAACGTCAGATGTTATTAAGAAATGATTGCATGCCCTGTCCTCCCTGGGATTTGTGTATTTTAAAGGGGTTGTCCGTGTTGGAAAACCATAAGTCATTATTACCGTAGTTGTATTGTCGTATGGTGACATTTGCCGATCAAGATTTTCCCCCCCATCTCTGTTGCTCTGAGCAGTAGTACAGGAGTGCGAGATGAAGACTTGTGTAAATCCTCCGTATCCAGAGATAATTGTATTTACTTTTCCAGAGACTCTGTCATGTCTCAGCTATGAGGACTATTCTCGAGATTTCTTCTTGGTGACATCAGAAGGGGGGAAATCTAGGTAAAAAGTCGTCACCCTCTGTATAGAATTTGAGGCGGATGCTATAAAATGGATAAATGTGAGTATTTTGACTTGTTGGTACCTACCTGTGTACACACTGACTGTCTGTAGCTGTGCGAGATGTGTATGAATGGGTGTCTCTGGACCAGGAATGTGTGGCTGACACCCGTGGGACGTATGCAAGGGCTGCCACGCCCCTGCGTATAGACGGGTCTTTATTTTCTGCCATAGTATGGCAGTGTTGTGCCGTATGAGTGACTGGTCTTCCAGTTAGCAGTTGTACTTTATCTCCAGTCATATGTTCCTTCTGCGTCCCTGCTGAAAGGTGCTATTGTTTCGCGCTGTCGCAAGCGGATGTTTGAGGACGTACGGGGCGAGATAAAATGACTGTACGCTTATGAGCAAGTTAAACCAACCAATTTGACCACCCAAAAAGATCAGTGCCCGCACCTCTTCAGACGAGCGGTCATCAGGTAAACGCGGACAAGTCTTTGGCGTCCCTGTGTGGTCTGATTTTTCTCCCTCATCTGTTCACGTAAGTGGGCATAAATGGTGCGTGCTGCGGTTTTCTCCGCACAGACCAATGGTGCAGAAAATGGGTCCTATGAGTTGGCCCATTGACTTTAATGGGTCAGTGTTGAGCCCTGGTGCTGTCTGTTCTCCGCTCGTCTGAATGAACACCTATAGGTGCACTCACTGTTCGGCCACGGAGACAGTTTGTTTATAAGGGGTGAAACCCCCCCCATCACCAATAAGGTTTAGAGTTGTCACAATACCAAAACTTTGATTCGATTTCGATACCAAGAAAAAGTATTCGATACCACGCCGAAAAAATAAAACACAAAAAATCTGTGCCCCATCAGACCTCAGATCAGCCCACTGTGCCCCCATCAGACCTCAGATCAGCCCACTGTGCCCCCATCAGACCTCAGATCAGCCCACTGTGCCCCCATCAGACCTCAGATCAGCCCACTGGCCCCCATCAGACCTCAGTCAGCCCACTTGTGCCCCCATCAGACCTCAGATCAGCCCACTGTGCCCCATCAGACCTCAGATCAGCCCACTGTGCCCCCATCAGACCTCAGATGCAGCCCACTGTGCCCCCATCAAGACCTCAGATCAGCCCACTGTGCCCCCATCAGACTCAGATCAGCCCACTGTGCCCCCATCAGACCTCAGATCAGCCCACTGTGCCCCCATCAGACCTCAGATCAGCCCACTGTGGGCCCCATCAGACCTCAGATCAGCCCACTGTGCCCCCATCAGACCTCAGATCAGCCCACTGTGCCCCCATCAGACCTCAGATTCAGCCCACTGTGCCCCATCAGACCTCAGATCAGCCCACTGTGCCCCATCAGACCTCAGATCAGCCCACTGTGCCCCCATCAGACCTCAGATCAGCCCACTGTGCCCCCATCAGACCTCAGATCAGCCCACTGTGCCCCCATCAACCTCAGATCAGCCCACTGTGCCCCATCAGACCTCAGATCAGCCCACTGTGCCCCCATCAGACCTCAGATCAGCCCACTGTGCCCCCATCAGACCTCAGATCAGCCCACTGTGCCCCCATCAGACCTCAGATCAGCCCACTGTGCCCCCATCAGACCTCAGATCAGCCCACTGTGCCCCCATCAGACCTCAGATCAGCCCACTGTGCCCCCATCAGACCTCAGATCAGCCCACTGTGCCCCCATCAGACCTCAGATCAGCCCACTGTGCCCCATCAGACCTCAGATCAGCCCACTGTGCCCCCATCAGACCTCAGATCAGCCCACTGTGCCCCCATCAGACCTCAGATCAGCCCCACTGTGCCCGCCATCAGACCTCAGATCAGCCCACTGTGCCCCCATCAGACCTCAGATCAGCCCACTGTGCCCCCATCAGACCTCAGATCAGCCCACTGTGCCCCCATCAGACCTCAGATCAGCCCACTGTGCCCCATCAGACCTCAGATCAGCCCACTGTGCCCCCATCAGACCTCAGATCAGCCCACTGTGCCCCATCAGACTCAGATCAGCCCACTGTGCCCCCATCAGACCTCAGACCAGCCCACTGTGCCCCCATCAGACCTCAGACCAGCCCACTGTGCCCCCATCAGACCTCAGACCAGCCCACTGTGCCCCCATCAGACCTCAGACCAGCCCACCGTGCCCCCATCAGACCTCACATCAGCCCACCGTGCCCCCATCAGACCCCAGACCAGCCCATTGTGCCCCCATCAGACCTCAGACCAGCCCACCGTGCCCCCATCGACCTCAGATCAGTTTATTGTGCCCCCATCGACCTCAGATCAGCCCACTGTGCCCCCATCAGACCTCAGATCAGTTTATTGTGCCCCCATCGACCTCAGATCAGCCCACTGTGCCCCCATCAGACCTCCGATCAGACCACTGTGCCCCATCAAAATAAAATTAAAAAAATCTCTTGCTTGTTCTGCGCCGATGCTCCGCTATGGATCCAGCGCTCCTCTTCTTCTCTTCCCGGCGCTGCACTGTCACCTGACTGCGCGCAGCGTCATGTCAGAATGCGCGCACTACGGAGCGGAGCCGCGGCGCAGGACAGGTAAGAGAATTTTTTATTTTAGTATCGCAAAATAGGAAATTCCGGTATCGATTCAGTATCGAATTATCGATGCCCGAGGCAACCCTAATAAGGTTGCATTCACACAAGTATGTCCGTCGTGCAGATCCGCAAAACACGGACACCGTCCATAGGCACCCCACATCGCCGTGTGGATCCATTGACTTCAGTGGGGCCACGATCCGCATCTTGGAGCCAAATATGGGACATGTCAGGGCTTCACAGACCTATAAGCACATGGAAGTTAGTTGGTCCGCACTGCGATGCGTGGTGTACACGGCCAGTGTCAATGTTTTTCGGATTCGCAGTTTGCGAATTTTGCACGGTTTGGATTGTGAAGCTACAACCATGTCTATTTATACCGCTAACAATACCCTTAAAGGGGTTTTTTGACTAATCAGAAAAATGGTTGTAAATGTTTTCGCAGTGCGTCTGACGTCTGGTTTTTAGGCTAGGTCTACATGCGGATGAGACACCACCCACCGACGACAGACGATGGCTGCCCATCTCTGCAGTTAATAGGTTGGTTGTGCCCACCATGTTTGCCACCTCAACTGTGACGTGTCCTACAGCAGTGTACTCCACTGTGTCACATGACATTTGGGGACATGTCACGGTTGAGGCCAGTCATTGACTGCTGCAAGACATGTGACCCCTGTTGGCCAGAAGTAGGCCAGGGACCAAAAAATCGCTGAAAAGAGCCAAGGCACCAGAACCCAACAGTGGCGAGCCGGTATGATTTTTTTTTTTTTTTTTTGTCACAGCGCTGACCTCAAGTGATGTCCAGGTTGGAATTTCTCTGATCCAGGGGACACTCTGGACTTTTTTTTTTTTTTCCGTGCATCCTTTGCTCCTCAATCAGAGCCTGAAGATTTCTAGACCTGGTGACGATTGGTCCAGGCCTGCTCTATTCTCATTTATGACTGAGGGATGTTCTAACCTCTGAAACCTAAGAGAGTTTATTCTTACGTGTTTCCATGGCCGCTCGTTGACGGTGTTTATAGTCCCTTAGGACCTCGGCTTGGGACTGTAGAAGCCCTAGATGTAAGAGAGGATAAGCTCATCGCAGCTGGGACACCCGGAGTGTTTCTCCTCCTTGAGAAGAGCCTGATTAACATTCTGCCGAGCCTCCGCACACTTCAAATGATGCTTTTATTTTTATTTGACTGGAAAATGAGAACTTTGTTCCCCCTGACCTGCTTCTGTCACTCGTAGGAGTGCTCGGCTTTTGAGAGAGCAGCAGCTGTCAGTGGGGAACACACTAGATGGTGACAGGCATGGCTTCCCGCAAAGGAGCTGTACGAGGAGCTAATTTTTCCTCTTGTGGTTTATTTTCTCCTCCTCGTCTTTCACGTTTTAGCTGCGTGGTTCCATGTCATTGTCATTAAGGTGGTGTAGAAGGTCCATCCCAAGGAGCTTTGGTGGGGAACACGCTAGATGGTGACAGGCTTGGCTTCCCACATAGGAGCCATACGAGGAGCTCATTTTTCCTCTAGCAGTTTATTTTCTCTTCTTTGTCTTTGGTTTAGCTGCGTGGTTCAATGTCATTGTCCCTAAGGTGGTGTAGAAAGCCCACCACAACAGGCTCTGGTCAAGCTCTTCCAGGCAAAAAGTAGTTTTGTCACTTAAAGGGGTTCTGTAGTTCTTTAAAACTGATGATCTATCCTCTGGATAGATCATCAGCATCTGATCGGCGGCGGCCCGACACCCGGGCCCCCCGCCGATCAGCTGTTTGAGAAGGCAGTGCCGCGGCCTTCTCTGTGTTTACCGCAGGCCCAGTGACATCGCGACTAGTATCACTGGCCTGGGCGGGGCTAAGCTCCATTCAAGTGAACAGAGTTTAGCCCCGCCCAGGCCAGTGAAACTAGTCGTGACGTCTATGGGCCTGAGGAAAACACAGAGAAGGCCACGGCGCTCCTGCAGCGCCGCTGCCTTCTTAAACAGCTGATCGGCGAGGATGTCGGGTGTCGGACCGCCGCCGTCCAGATGCTGATGATCTACCCAGGGGATAGATCATCAGTTTTACAGAACTGCAGAACCCATTTAAAAACAACCCAAAAAATTTCAGCACATTATCTACCAGGTTGCTTTGGCGTGTTCAGCCCTGGTTTATTACCACATCTTTACCTTTTACGCCTACCTCCTGACATTGAACTTGGTTGGGTTGTTTGAGTTAAATAAAAACTTGCCAATGGCCTTGAAATGTTACTCCCTCGTCGTTTCCAGCACCACAACTCCTAAGACGGCTAGCTCTTCCGGTTTCTGCTTACATGTGCATGCTCAGCTGAGCAAATGTGTTGTGAATGGGAGAAATCTGCTGCCAGCAGCTTAAAAGGGTTGTCCATCCGTTTTCAAGTGATGGCCTATCTCCGTTGCCGAAAGTCTGCTCCACGTTTTAGTGGACAGTGCTTGTCACTGCAGTGCTGCACTCATTGACTTCAATGGGAGCAGCACTGTAGTAGTGAACGGAACCGCTTGCCCGTTGCCCGTTATGTGGACAATAATAGGACATGTTCTATATCTTTGCGGAACGGACATACGGAAATGGAATGCACATGGAGTAACCTCCGTCTTTTTGCGGACCCGTTGAAATGAATACTTCCACATACGATCCGCAAAAAACGGACACGGAAAGAAAATATGTTTGTGAGCATGAGCCCTAAGGGGCCGTTCAGACGGCCGTGATACTGCGGATCCGCAATACCACGGATGCCGAACGGTGTATGTTCCGCAATTTGCCGAACACACATCGCCGACACCCCATAGACGATGCCTATTCTTGTCTGCTGTTGCACACAAGAATAGGACATGTTCTATATTTTCTTGTGGTGCTGCGGCTCGGCAAGATCGCAGGCTGTCCATTGAAGTGAATGGGGCCGCAAACAAAACGCAACGGACATGGACAAAATAATAAGTTTGTGTCCGTGAGCCTTAATACGGATGTATAATACATCCAACACATGGACCTGAGAAGCTTTGCAGTGTAAGGTTCCTGATGGCAGGCGCCCGGTCCCCCCTTCTAGAGTCCTTTTCTCGCTGCACCGTAGACGCAGCAGACGTGTCGGGATCCTTTTGCTGTTGCACTATGAAATATATTTAGTTATGAGTCAAGCGGAGAGTAAGTCAGTAATTAAACTGATGTCATGCATCATGCCGAGAGGAAGAGAAGAATGAGCAGAGTTTTCCAGCAGGAATAAACTGGCAGCACAGGGTGGCACCTTTTTTTTTTTTTTTTTTTTTTTAAGTGCTTATGGCTAGACATGTTTCTGGTGGGCTCACAGCAGTAAAGAGGACCTGTCTGCTCCCCTGAGTTCTGGAGAATCAGAACTTTCATTTTGCTGTTCCTCTGGTATTCCTCCTCGAAATGCCTGAATACATTGACACCTGGGTGTTACCATTCCCCTTCTCTCTAGACCCCAATGGATAGTGTCGGAGTGTGAGGGAACCCACCCCATTAACAAAGGGAATAGTAACGCCTAGTTGTCAATTTAGTTAACCGTTTCCAGGAGGAGTAATAGAGAAACGGCACAATGCAGATGTTTCTTAAGCAGTCATATCAGGAGAGCTGACTGGTACTCACTAAAGCAACATACGTCTCTAAACTGAGTCATGATAAAGTCTTCTCCTGGGTTTTGCCTCTCTATTTTAATCTGTAACACGTGTGAATTTTGCCGTGACACAGATCCACAGTGGGAGCCGCCAGCCGTATCTGAGCATAAGACCACACAGCGCATTTATTTGCCTGGGACCTGCGGTAAAATTGCGTCTTTGCTTCCCTAAAGATAGCAAAATAATGGGTGACCACCTTTTTAGCTGAGTAAATCGGAGCGGGTCAGGCTTTTCCGGGGGCGACTTTGGCTGTGGCACACATCGCAGCGTAATCGCAACAGAGCAAAGTGAATGGGGTCGCTTTGCTATGACACAACAATCATCAGACATGTCCGTCTTGAAACAAAAATTGTGGACAGCACCAGGCACCTTAAAGGGGTTATCCCATGACCATCCCATCCCATGTAAAAATGAAAATCAGACATCATATAGTACATGACAATAACTTTCTAGCAAAGCTAGAACCAGCCCTGTACCTCACATGGATCCAGAGGTCTCCACATTTATTACTCTGCTAGATTTATATCAAGCTGGCAGCTCAAGGGGAGTGTCTTTTTTTTGCTGCAGCTCAGGGGGCGTGTCCATGCTCTGCCTATCACAGCTCAGGGGGCGTGTCCATGCTCTGCCTATCACAGCTCAGGGGGCGTGTCCATGCTCTGCCTATCACAGCTCAGGGGGCGTGTCCATGCTCTGCCTATCACAGCTCAGGCGGCGTGTCCATGCTCTGCCTATCACAGCTCAGGGGGCATGTCCATGCTCTGCCTATCACATCTCAGGAGGCAGTTGAAGGATGAAACTGAGCATGTGTGGCCTTCTCAGGGAGCAGGTCAAAGAAATAAGGAATCAGGGGGCGTGCCATGCTCTGCCTATCGCAGCTCAGGGGGCGTGTCCATGCTCTGCCTATCACAGCTCAGGGGGCGTGTCATGCTCTGCCTATCACAGCTCAGGGGCGTGTCCATGCTCTGCCTATCACAGCTCAGGCCGGCGGTGTCCATGCTCTGCCTATCACAGCTCAGGGGCATGTCCATGCTCTGCCTATCACATCTCAGGAGCAGTTGAAGGATGAAACTGAGCATGTGTGGCCTTCTCAGGAGCAGGTCAAAAGAAATAAGGAATCAGGGGCGTGTCCATGCTCTGCCTATCGCAGCTCAGGGGGGGGCGTGTCCATGCTCTGCCTATCGCAGCTCAGGGGGCGTGTCCATGCTCTGCCTATCGCAGCTCAGGGGGCGTGTCCATGCTCTGCCTATCGCAGCTCAGGGGGCGTGTCCATGCTCTGCCTATCGCAGCTCAGGGGGCGTGTCCATGCTCTGCCTATCGCAGCTCAGGAGGCAGTTGAAGGATGAAACTGAGCATGTGTGGCCTTCTCAGGGAGCAGGTCAAAGAAATAAGGAAAAAGAAACAGCAGGTGGCGCTATACAGATACATTTTTATTGAATAACTCAGTGGCTATACTAAATATTTTAATTAGATGCAATTACAAAAGTATTCAGATCCAGGTGCTGGTTTGAAAACTGTAGAATATTTTTTGCGGGACAACCCCTTTAATAAAATCTCACACCATATAGTCAAAGGTTCTTACCCCATGGATGCCAGTGTGTAACTGCCGCGATCAACACTCTTCCTTTCCAAAATGTACAGTACCTCCAGTATCCAGACGCCAATATTCTTCTTTACCGCGCCAAAATAGGTAGACCGTAAGAAACAATATTTATTTTTTTCAAGCTTGACTGTAACTATGGGTTGAAACATCGTTTCTTATACCTATTTTGGCACAGTAGAGAAGAATTTCGGCATCTGGATGCTGGTGGTGAGGTAAGTTCACAGCGTCTCTAAATCCGGCAAAAAAAAACGTTGTTATTGGTCCGTCCGAAACCCGGCATTTATGACAGAAAGCGGCCGGATCCCCTTGCATCCCGTGTTTTGGGGATCTGCAATTTGTGGACCGCAAAACACTTGCGGATGTGGAAATGGACCCTAGTAAGTTGCGATCTCAGAATTAGGCCTCATGCAGCCCACTGATCCATTCATTTCTATGGGGGCCATACACACATCCGTGTTTTTGGTGGATCTGTGTGGCCGTTCCACTAATTACTGAACATGTTCTATTTTTTTTGCCATGCAGAGGCACGGACAGAAAACCCGCGGAAGCACTACGTTCGGCATCTTCCGGATTGAGGACCTATTCAAGTGAATGAGTCTGTTTCCTTGATGCGGTGCACAAACGGCCGGTGCCCATATATTGCCATACAGTGTGCACGAGCCCTAAGGCTATATTCTTGCACAACTTTTTTCCTGCGTTTCAGCAATATTTGGTAAAAATAACGGTCATGCCACCAAAACGTCATGCAGGAACGTCAGGCTGTGATCTCTTTTCTACCGCCATCAGAATCCACTATTTTTATCCGCTGCTAAGAAAATATTAAGAAAATATTTGAGTCCGGGGGCTTCATATACATTTTTGCTGCTAGTAAAGGATTACGGTGCTGTAAACATTATTTCTAGGCTGCCGTGTATTATATACATTCATGCATACCTCTCGGGGGGGAGAGGAGAAGCCGCAGACGGTAGATGTGGTGACATAAGGCGGTTATATGCTAATAAAACCCGCCACCGCCTGGACTGTGTGTATACCTCCAGGGCGAGCAGTCATGCTTTCCGAGGAGGTATCGGGGCCATGTCTAGCGCTGTGTCCACACGGTGTGTCTCTGGCTGGGGCTGCGGACATGCCGGAAGATTCCTGGAAGGAGCTGCAAAGTGATGGACGGGTTTTCCAGGACTTTCAGGGCTCATTCACGCGACTGTAATGGCTCAGTGCCCGTATTGAAGACCGCAAACGGCGGGTCAATACACGGGCATCAGCCGTGTATGGGTCTGCAATCTGCAAGATAACTGCAAAAGATAGAACATGACCTATCTTTTGCGAATCAATACAGGACTCATGGCCGGGGCCTGTGCATCGCGTACCGCTAGTTGCGGTCCGCAACACTGGCACGGAGCCCCTACATTCATGTGAATGAGCCCTAATACTGATGAGCTATCCTCCAGATAGGTCTTCAGTATCTAATCGGTGGGGTTTTTGATACCCCGGACCCCCAGTGATCAGCTGTTTTTAAAGACCTGGCGCTCGCAGTAGCGTTGTACAGGTCCATTCACTTCTATGGGGCTCAGCGGCGCCTAGGCCACGTGATTGATGAATGTGACGTCACTAGGAAAAGTTGTGAGAAGGCCATGGTACTATTGTGAGTGCCGCTGCCTTCTCAAACAGCTGATAGACGGGGCACTCTGGGCGTTGGACCCCCACCGATCAGATTGTATAAAAGTCTCAGAAAACCCGTTTTAAAGGGGTTGTCCCATTAGTTTGTAAGCGTCTAACCGTCAGGGGTCTGGACACTGGGGCTGCGGCCAGTCACGAGAACGGGCTCTCCAGTGTGAATGGAGTGGTGGCCACGCCTGTGCTGAGCCACTCCATTCAGTTCTATGGGCTGCTGATAGTAGCCAAGTCATGTAGAAGTGAATGGAGCAGTGGACACGGGTGCGCACCTCCTGCTCCATTCTAATGTGGAGCATGGGCCCCCATTCTCAAGATTGGCGGGGGCCCCAGGGGTCAGACCTCTGCCAGTGAGGAAATTATCCCTTAATCCTATGGATAGGGGATAAGTTGTCTTAAGCAGACGCCTCATACAGGCGGCATATGCAGTCTGCAAAAATGCAGATCCGTTTTTTGGGGGACAGTTCAGCATGTCCGCAAAAAAAAGACTGCATTCCACATTTTTGCAGACCCATAGACTTCAATAGGGCAGGTCCTGATTTTCACTGACAAGTATAGACTGTTTTATTTTTTTATTGTTTGCGGAGCCGCAGAACTGAAGAAGAGAGCCCCATAGAAGTGAATGGGTCTGCATCTATACTGACAAAACACGGATGTGCATTATTGTGGACAGCGTACGGCCGTCTGAATGTGCCCTTATTCAGCGATGGTTTTGGCTCTGTTCACCCCTGTGCTGCAACCTCTGTCACAGATTCTGTCCAACGTGCAGCATACAGCGCTATTATAGGGGGTCTGATAGTGGCGGGGGGGTCATTTTAGTTCTTCTGTTCCTATGACAAAGCAGAAAAGGTAAACTAGGAACACAAGTGTGAACAAAGTCTTAGGGCTTGTTCACACATCAGTTATTTGATCAGTTATATCCATCAGTTATTGTGAGCCAAAACCAGGAGTTGAGCCTCCACAGAGATCTGGTGTAATGAAAAGATTTGCACCAGTTCTGTGTTTTTGACCCGCACCTGGTTTTGGCTCACAATAACTGATGGAAATAACTGATCAAATAACTGATGTGTGAACAACCCCTTATCTGTACTGATACATTGTAACAATCTTCGTACATATGAGAGAGAGAACCTGTATCCACTGCTTAGGGATATAGTTCACAGTATTGCCTAGATTGGATGTAATTGTAGCAGACTCTCAGCTGTGAGAAGCCTCTGGATGTACAGAAGAATGTTCCCAGTAATAAACAGTAAGCAGAGATTTTGAAAATTGTAAGTAACATAGTTTATAAGGCCGAAAAAAGACTGTTCATCCAGTTCGGCCTGTTTTCCTACAAGTTGATCCAGAGGAAGGCAAAAAAACCCTGTGAGGTAGAAGCCAATTTTCCTCACTTCAGGGAAAAAAAATTCCTTCCCGACTCCAGTCAGGCAATCAGAATAACTACCTGGATCAACGACCCCTCTCTAGTAACTATAACCTGTAATATTATTACCCTCCAAAAATACATCCAGGCCCCTCTTGAACTCTTTTAGTGAACTTACCATCACCACCTCCTCAGGCAGAGAGTTCCATAGTCTTACTGCTCTTACCGTAAAGAATCCTCTTCTATGTTTATGTACAAACCTTCTTTCCTCCAGACGCAGAGGATGTCCCCTCGTCACAGTCACAGTCCTGGGGATAAATAGATGATGGGAGAGATCTCTGTACTGACCTCTGATATATTTATACATAGTTATTAAATCTCCCCTCAGTCGTCTTTTTTCTAAAGTGAATAAGTCTAATTTTGATAATCTTTCTGGGTACTGTAGTCCACCCATTCCAGTTATTACTTTAACTCTGCTCTGCTATGTCTGCCTTGTTCATAGGAGCCCAGAACTGTACACAGTACTCCATGTGTGGTCTGACTAGTGATTTGTAAAGTGGCAGGACTATGTTCTCATCACGGGCATCTATGCCTCTTTTGATGCAACCCATTATCTTATTGGCCTTGGCAGCAGCTGTCTGACACTGGCTTCTACAGCTTAGTTTGTTGTTCACTAAAATTCCTAGGTCCTTTTCCATGTCAGAGTTACCCAATGTTTTACCATTTAGTATGTACTGGTGACTTGCATTATTCCTTCCTATGTGCATAACCTTACATTTGTCAGTGTTAAACCTCAACTGCCACTTCTCTGCCCAAGCCTCCAGTCTATCCAGATCCATCTGTAGCAGTGTACTGTGTTAATTACTTTACACAGTTTAGTGTCATCTGCAAATATTGATATTTTACTGTGCAAGCCTTCTACAAGATCATTAATAAATATATTGAAGAGAATAGGACCCAATACAGACCCCTGTGGTACCCCACTAGTGACAGTGACCCAATCTGAGTATGTGCCATTAATAACCACCCTCTGTTTTCTATCACTGAGCCAGTTACTTACCCACATACAGACATTTTCTCCCAGGCCAAGCATTCTCATTTTATATACTAACCTTTTATGTGGTACCGCGTCAAATGCTTTGGAGAAATCCAGATATGCGACATCCATTGATTCGCCGCGGTCAAGTCTAGAACTTGCCTCCTCATAGAAACTGATTAAATTGGTTTGACATGACCGATCCCTCATGAAGTCATGCTGATATGGAGTAATTTGCTTATTTTCATTGATGTACTCCAAGATAGCATCTCTTAGAAAACCTTCAAACAGTTTACCCACGACAGATGTTAAACTTACCGGCCTATAGTTTCCAGGCTCTGTTTTTGGACCCTTTTTGAATACTGGCACCACATTTGCTATTTGCCAATACTGTAGAACACTCCCTGTCAGTATAGAGTCCTTAAATATCAGAAATAAGGGTCTGGCGATGACATTACTTAATTCTCTTAGGATACGGGGGTGTATGCCATCTGGTCCTGGCGATTTGTCTATTTTAATCATTTTAAGACACCGCTGTACTTCTTTTTGGGTCAGACGGGGCACTTTTAAAGGGGAATTTACTTTTATATTCTGCATTTCATCTGACAGTTTATTTTCCTCAGTGAATACAGTGAAGAAAAAAATATTTAGCTTTGCTTTCTCCTCATCACTGTCTGCAACCCCCCCCTCATTACTCTGTAAGGGGCCAACACCTTCAGGTTTAGTGTAAGGAAATTAATAAGTGTATTATAAAGTTTCAGAACTAATTTATGTAGAAAAAACAGAATCACTTAAAGAAGTACTCCCCGCAAAAATTTTTATTCTCTGACCTGTTAGAAAGGTGCATGATATAATCTGTAGTGAATGTCATTTTCTTATCAGTGACTGTTTCTGTGAGTAAAAACCTCTCTTCTTATTGTAGCTGGGTCATGTGACCAACTCCCTGACCTCCAACTGACTCAGGACAGAAAGCCAGTAACTGCTCTATTCATTCCTATGGGAGCCTCACTTTCAGTCTCATAGGAATACATGGAGAATTAGACTTCCTGTCCACACATAAATCTGTGTGTGAGTTGGTGGGTCTAATTGCTGGTCACATGACACAGATAAGAAACTTCTGGATGATATAAGTCAAAAATTCAGACACTGGTAAGAAAATGACATTCACTACAGATTATATCATGTACATTTCTAGCAGGATATGGAATAAAATTTTTGTCGGGAGTTCTTCTTTAATGCATTTATATTGATGGCCTCTGATCGGCAGGGGTCCGACACCCTGCGCCCCCACGGATCAGCTTTAGTTACTTAAATGCAGGGGGTGGCAGAGGGGGCGCCATGAGGTTTGTGTCCAGCAGCAGGACCTCCGGTGGCCAGCACACCTTCTGGGCAACCGTTTGTCAGGTGGTTGTTGTCGTAGAGCTCATGCACATGACCATATGTTTGGTGGTCCGCGTCCGATCTGCATTTTTTTGCGGATTGGATGTGGACCCATTCATTTCAATGGGGCCGCAAAAGATAGACATCACACTGTGTGCTGTCCACATCCATATGTCCGTTCCACTTGTCCTATCCTTGTCTGTTTTGTGGACGAGGATAAGACATTTCTTTTGCAGAGAAAAAGAAAATGGTGCAGTACACTCTGCCATCCGTATTTTGCGAATCCGCGATTTGTGGACCGCACTTGCGGTCCTGTGCAGGAGTCCTTAGGCTGGGGTTATATGGTCACTTTGGTCATGTGGCACAAATTACACAGTAGGTCGTTTCTGTAAATGTCTGTGATGTGATGCAGCTTCAATGTGACGCAAATCTTAATTTGCATGGTCACACGCCATTACCAGATGTCAGATATTATTATTATTTTTTTTTTTTTAATAGTGGTAAATCTTTTATCACACCCTAAAATAGTCTTGCAGTGAGTTGCAGGCAAATTGCACAATGTTTTTTCTGTTACGTGACTGGAATTGCTGCAGAGCCCCAGCCTTAAAGGGTTTTTTTTTTTTTTTTTTTTTCTAATCCTCTGAATAGGTCATTAGTATCTGATCGCTGGGGATCTGACATCTGGGACCCCCTGCCGATCAGCTGATTGAGAAGGCACCGGCGCTCACAGTAGTGCCGTGGCCTTCTCTCTGCTCACCAAGCACAGTGCCATCCATTGCGCAGCGGCTGTGCTTGATATTGCAGCTCAGTCCCATTCACTTCACATGCTTGAGAAAGGCTATGTTGTAGCCGAAACGTTGCATTGGCACTTTATGACCGATTGATGTATTGCTTATGGAACCCACTTGAATAAAAAAGCCTGAAGGTGATGCTGCCGTCTTTATGTGGATATTGACTGTTCGGTGGACTGAAAGGATCTAAAGTCCAGGACGTGCTATTGCATCATGGAGGCAGTCTGGGGCCATATTGGTGCTGCTCTTACATTTGATTTATTGCTATCCAGAGGATAGGTCATCAGTAAAAACTCTGGGAAAGCCACATGCTGTTGGTCAAACACATACATGCTCAGCTTGGCCAAGTGTGCATGTGCTCTTACTAGGGAGAGTGGAGTAATCTGCTACCAGGCGGTGTCTTATTCCCTGTGATTGGCATGATGAGTTATGGGGAGCCGGCCATGGACTCTGTACCGTGACACTGGATGCAGTGAGGTCGCACTGTGCGGAGCATACAGCCGGTGTCCTCACTTACACTGCCGGCTGTATCACCGGTGTCAGGAGACACTAAATCTGTCTTATGCAAGACAATTGTCTGCGCTCCGAACTGACCTTACCTGCAACCATGTAACACTACTCATACAAATGATAGCGAAATGCCTGCGCCTCATTCCCGTCACCCGTGGTTCTGGGAAAGCTGGGTGTCCACTAATATACCCACCACTGCAGCGCAAGCGAGCGCGTCACCAAGCTTTCCCTGGCTCCTGAGCGGCCATTCTGCCCAGTTATGTAGTGCCGCAGTAAGTGCCTCATGCACGTGACCGTATTTGTTTTGCGGTCCATTGTTTTTTTTTTTTTTTTTTTTTTTTTTTAACTCCTCTGGAAAGTTTGGATGTGGGCAGTATACCATGTGCTGCCGGCATCTCTTGTGGCCCCTTTGAAGTGAATAGGACCACATCCGATCCGCAAAAAAATATGCCAAAACAGTGAGCTGGAATTCACACCGCTGGTGTAAAACTAGCCTTAGGCCACGTGCCCCTTTCCTGCTAAGTCACGCCCTACTGGCGAGATGTGCTGTGTGAACGAGGCCTAACGCTGACCGTTGTATGCTGTGGGGGTCATTTATCAAAAACTCAGGCTTTTTAGATGCCCTGCCGGGGGAAGCACCTCATTTCTGATAATGCGCAGGCCTCATCCCAAATTAGTGGCACTTCCGGAAATCCGTATGCCAGGAGTAAAAAGTTCTCCAGCCTCCGACTGTTTCCAGGTGTAAGGGCTCATGTACGATCCGCATTTTGCGGAAAGGAGCGACCGGTCCCTAATAGAAAAAACAATAATAGGACAGTTCTGATTTTTTGCAGAATGCACACGGAGTCCTTTTTTCGTTTTTTTTTTGCGGCACCCTTGAAATGAATGGTTGTGCATTCAGGTCACAAAACATCGGTCTCCGACATCGGGGGCATGTCCTTTGGTTATTCCCCCAATGTCTGAGAGGCGCGGGTCCCACCTCATACTTAGAACAGAGTCCGCAAAGTGCCAGAGGGTGCACTGTTCATTCCTTTGGCAGCGCTGAAAATAGCCTATTTTCAGAAGTCCCATTGAAATAATGGGATTTGCGGCACCAGAAATTGAGGAGCCAGCGCTTGGCTATTTTTTGGTGGTTCCCTAGGAATGAATAGAAGATAGCCGCTTGTGCACCTAGCGATATGCTCCCAATGTCTGATACGGGAATACCTCCCTCTAAGTCCCAAAATGGGGTCTTCCGACTCTTATTTACGTAGCGCTGATGGTCAATGACCCCCTTTGTATCAGTAGGTAAAACGTGTGCTCAGCTCCAGACTGGATGCAATTGTAACAAACTCAGCTGTGAAAAGCATCAGGATGGATTCTTGAGGCTTTCTTTTTCTACTTCAGTTGCAGAACGGATGGGAAAAAATGAAGGGAGAGGCAGAGCCGAGGCGACAAAAAAATCCGGCGCTAATTAGATGTCGGTGTTATTTCACCGCGGAGTTAATCTCGTGCGGTTTATTCGCGCTTCAGCATTTAGCGTTATCAGCCACATCTTCAGATTCTTCACCTTCTGCTAATGGCCTCGGTATTACCACATTCCACAAGTGCCGGGGTGCATTCCTGTAAAAATATTTCTGCACATAGCAAAGCTAAAAAAAAAACCTGCACCGCACCTGGCAGCCGAGAGGAGCGTTCTTCACACCGCCCGGTAATGAGGGACTTTCCTCTGCCGGTCCCTGATCGGGGGTGACTCATATAGGACAACGGGTCAGTAGTAGCTCCAGACATGGTGCACAGACTGTCACCGGTGTACATGACCTCAGGGGTTAATCATCAGTGTCCCATAGTCGTCCAGCACCCACTGGCGGTATTATATACAGGAGACTGGCGCTATGGTCATGTCATACCGCATAAGGAGGACCTTTTGGCTCTTCTGACATGTCGTTTTTTTATGTATCCTGATGCGAGCAAAATGCTACAGGGTCTTTCCTTAGAACTTTGTGGCTATCCTCCATTATTCCTCCTGGAAATGTACAAAGCACAAAGGGATGCACCCTTTGTGCATCAGCCATAGCTCTACAGCAGGGATCAACAACCTCCGGCACTCCGGCTGTGGCAAAACTACAACTCCCAGCATGCACACTAACTTGGCTTTTCTCAGAACTACCATAGAAGTGAATGGAGCATGCTGGGAGTTGTAGTTTCGCCACAGCTAGAGTGCCGGAAGTTGCCGGCCCTTGCTCTACGGAGCCTGATACTCTGTAATCCATGTCGAAACACAACTTATTGGGGGTCATTTACTAAGACTGTAATTTTTTGATCAGTTTTTGACACTTTTGGTGCCAGAAGATGCGCCTCAGTTATGATTGGGAGTGTGTCTCATCATAAACTAGGCGCATCTTTGGTAGGCTTTGCACCTGCTAAAAATCTTCGCCACCCGGGGGGCTGGTGTAGGTTCTCAGCTCCCGGCACACCCCCCCAGCCGCTCCCTCCTGTTGAAAAACTCTTGTCATAAATAAAAAGTCGCAAAAATGGGGCTGTGCAACAATTTTATGCCGAACCTGTTGGTAAATGACCCCCCCCTTTCTAGGGGGTTGGTTGGTGGAATATTGGAGGAACATCACAATGCAGAATTCTGGGGGTTGATCCTCCAAAATTATATCATGGGGATATGAGTATTTAGTGAAGGTGACAGGTCAGGAGAGGTGACGGGTGCTGTGTCTTGGCCTGATCGTTCATGGCAGGAGGCAGACGGCCTAGTACTTGTCTTGTGACATAACCACATCTGGTAATATGCAGTTTGCTGTGGTTTTGGCATAACGGCTAGTTTGCCGCACTACCACCATACATGCCAAAATATGTCACCGATACCAGGTCATAAAGACACCTTCTTCTCAGGAATCCCCTGGCAATACATGGCACACAATCCTGGCTTAGTCAGAGTCATTCGGTGCCACGTGCGGTGAAACAATCTCACGGTTGTCAATAAAACATTCAGTCACTTTTGACTTATTTTACCTATTTTTTGGGGGGGTCGGGCCCCATAGACCGAACCCTTTCATCGGGATCTTTGCCCATTACTGTGTCTGCCATGAGGCAAAGGTTAGGAGACCCCATGGAAGATGCCCGGGAATGCCAGTTAGACACATTGATTTGGTAGAGCGCTGGATAGTGCCCAGTTGATGACTACAACCCCCTCCTGGGCTCCTGGAACAAATGGACTACTACTTTCGGTAATTTGCAGCCCAGCTTTGCCTTTGCAAGACTCCTGACTTGGTAAGAGCTGGCATCGGTGGTGGTCGAGTAGTCACACGCCGATTAGACGTAGCTAAAATATTGATAGGGTGTGGCAAATATTGGCACATGGGTGAAAATTTGGGCATTGAAAGTACAACAGATGATGTGTGCCCCGGCCCTAAAGAGGGCCTATCACCTCTCCTGACATGTCTGCTTACATTTAACAATTCTGGAATATATATTGATATCCCTCTGTTATTCCTATTAGAAGTCTATGAAAGAATTGCTAGCAGTTTGCAATGAAGGTCCAGATGGGTTTACAGTTGGGGCACTGGCAGCGCTGATTAGATAGTGCCAGACCGGGCAGGAACATACCCCTTACTAGCAACACCCATCTGGACCTTCATTGCAGACTGCTAGCAATTCATTCACAGCCTTCTAGTAGGAATAATAAAGGGATGGCACAACATAGACTCATAAGAACTGTTATTACATGGGGGATGTGAGTAGTCAATAAAACAGACGTGTCAGGAGAGGTGACGGCTGCTACACAGGGTGGAGAGCGCCCCTTCTATTTTTGGTTTCTCCACTTGGAGCCATATGCTTTCTATAGCTCGTTACTTTGCATGATTTTTTTTTAACCTCTTCTTTGCCTAATTTTAGCAATGGCCTAACGAGTTCATTGTAATGTAATTCTAACCTGATAACGTACTGTAGTTTTTGCATCTCCGAATATTTATTGTGGCGCTTGGTGATTACCATCCCCTAATTCCCGACTACCCTGGATATTAAAATGGAAACGCTCCAAATGATTGGATGGGAGCAATTATTGTTACCATGGAAACCAGAAATGTGACAAAATGAGGGGAAGGCGGCGATATATTTACCCAGAGTGTTAAATAATTTCATGCCGAATATAATACAGGAAAATGAGAAGCGCTGGGTTACATAACATTTTGTGGTGTATATATATATATATATATATATATATATATATATATATATATATATAACAATACTGTGTACATAATCATTGACTAGAGTGGATTCAGCTGTCATGCACAGGGTTGCTGCCTCTGAATGTTAACAGGAGCGTTGTCATTCAGTGACAGCAAACAGAGTTCTTGAAGATGGCGAGGACTCGAAGGAGATGTAGTTTTACCACAGCCGTCTTTGATGTCCAGAGCAACCAATCACAGCACAGCTTTCATTTTTAAGAGCACTGTAGGAAATGAAATCTGTGCTGTGATTGGTTTCTCTGGCAAAACCTTTTTTTTTTTTTTTTTTTTTTTAAGGCAATTTCATAAATTTTCCTCACAGGAGATAACCTGCTGCCTTAAGCGGCATATTGCCCTGATGTACACCCGTCTGAGCAGAGCAGTGTATGGATGGGAGCAGAGAAACAGCTGCCTTAGGCCTTATTCAAATGTCCATGTCCCGGGTGAATTACTGAGGAGGCTTATCAAACTGAAAGTAAACTGGCTTAGTTGCCCATAGCAACCAATCAGATTCCACCTTTCATTTTTCAGAGCTCCTTTGGAAAATGAAAGGTGGAATCTGATTGGTTGCTATGGGCAACTAAGCTATTTTTCCTGTACACCAGTTTGATAAATCTCCCCCAATGCCAGTACTCTTTGCATGCGTGTTTAACTGACCTGACCGCACAGCGTCATAGGGAACACGTATGTGTGAATCTGGTCTTCGGGTACGACCACCTTTAGGCTGCGTTCAGATGGCCTTCATAACAGGGCCTCAGATCTTTACACCCCAGACTCCAATGATGCCCAGAGGACACCATTGGCAATAATGGGGCCCGCAGGTTTCCGTCATTGTGTCCATCATTTTACCAGTCAAAATGGTGAAACCAGTTTTGTTCTTAGCATTATATTTACACAGTTTGTTCTAAGGGACGCTGTAGATGAGCCATTTTTATTTGGACCAGTTTCATAAACCGCTGTCATGCAGCACCCTGCGCCCCCCCCCAGCCCACCCTCTCAATAGACATTTGGGTGCCCAGGCCACTTACAGGGGTAGAAGGCAGCCCTCCATGTGGCCCCAGGTACATTTGCCAGCTGTTCCTGGAGGCCACAAGGTCGCCCCATTTTTGCTGAGCCTCCTGGACTTCCTGGGAGAGTCCTGTACAGAACCTACATGGATCCATGGTCAGCCATCTAAATGCAGCCTGAGGGCCCCATGCACATGGACATGTCATGGATCCTGCTATGGACCTATACTGAACTTCCATGTGCATCCGAATCTGTATGGCTGCAAGGTTTTTTTCCCTACTGCCTGTTTAAGCCTGCCATGTCCCGTGTGGTGATATTCCCTCTTGTGTGTCACTCATCTGGGACAGTAGAAGCTATCGAAATTGCCTCCCTCACCGCTATTCACCTCCTCATCTCACCGCTCATGGCCATTAAATCTTAGGTTCATGTGAGTTCAGGGCAACCCTGCCAAGAACGTAACATTAGCAGCTGGTGGAACGGCCGGCACATTCATTGTGCAAGCAGAAAAGTAGGGTCGTATCTGCGGCTTTCCTGAGGCGGTGGATGGAATGACTAATCCCACAAATCACAAGTGAGGAACAGGTGGTGGGGGGCGATCTGCAGGCAAAAATGGTGACACTGAGGTGAGTTAAAGGGCACCCCTGAAATAAATAAAATCACAGGAAAATACACATTCCATGAAAAAATGTCACGCCATAGACGCAAGATGAAGCAAGTCTTGCGATATTTGCTGCAAGTTCACAAAGACCTCCGCAGAGCCCATACATTTTACGGTAGGAAAGAGGCTATATTAATGACGTTTCCAAACAAATCTGGTTCGGATACAGCAATCCAAACCCGATTCACTCAACACTAGTTTGGATCATACAGCAGCTGTATGATCGAAACGCATTGGTAGTACCTGGCAGTGCGGTATCAGAATTTTTCGATGTGATTCTTTTATCCTGATGTCGGATCAATACTTTGTTGCTTGGATTTGATGCCAGGATCACACAACATGGGGTGTGATTTTAGACAAACCATAGAGACGCATTAGTTTGCGTAGGAGCTGGAAACGCAAAACGGTAGGAGAGTTTCTAAATGGACTTTTTAAAATATTTTATTTCGGACCGACTTGCGAATATAGAAATCACTTGGAATACTAAGAAAGCTCCAGAAAGGCTTCTCAAAATGATATTCAAGTAATACTCCAGAAAAGGGGGCGTAAAGTCCGTCCCTCTGGAACCGCACTGGCAGGGACCTGGCCGCAGCCACACACCACGTAATGCGAAGTTTCCCCTGCCGCGGCCTGCTCCAGTGGTACTGTTCAATAAGAAGTTGTCTTTAAGGGACATTGAACACCTATCGCTTGCACATGACATCCATGTCTGATCAGGAGGGGTGGTTCTGATGGCAGTGCCCCTCCCTGCCAACTGCTAGAGTAAAGTGGCAGTAGCAGTGGAAGAAGCGCCATGTTCTTTTTGGCTCCTGGCTGCTCCACTGCCTTTTTTTTCCCTCCATCTCCTTTAGTGATTGGTGTGGGGTCAGGTAGGGTTTACCTGCACCACCGACAGGGCACCCACCGGTATGCCATCAGTGTGTTATCCAACAAAAAGTATTTACAACCTATCCACAGAAAAGGTGATAAATATCATGACTTATGCTTTGTCAGGTTTTTGTGCTGGGTAGGTCGTCGCAGTGTGTCACGCTTTTGGACATAAAGTGGTGGAAAATATGAGTTTTTGGCTTAGAAAAAGTTGCAGAGATGTCAGCACCTTGTATTACCGTGTCATATCCAATGTCAGAACCGGGTCTTGCACAATCATCAGCAAAAAATAAGAAAAAAAAAAAAAAAGCACATTGTTCCTTTTTGGTTTATTTCAAGAAAATACAATGTGTACTCGTTCTCCTGAGCTCTCACAATTGTACTTGGCGCTGGGCCATATTTACAGAAATGCTGCCAAGCCGTCACATATATCCTGTGTGTGATGGCGGTGAGAGCGACGTTCATCATGGAAAGTATGGCGGAGCATTTGCTGTTTACAGACAGGTGATTGGTTGCGTGCTGCACTTGTTTTAATAAATCTCCTTCCTAAAAATAACCAGTAAATATCGCTCCTCTTCTCCCGGGCTGTTACACCTTTAGCACTTTTGTCATAACCCAGCTTTCCCACAACTGCTCCCTCAGCAGTTGTCACTCAGCTTTCCCACAACTGCTCCCTCAGCAGTTGTCACCCAGCTTTCCCAGACTTTGGGATGACTTGTGTGTCTGGTTGTGCAGTAATACATCCCTCTGACTGGAGCCAGGGCAAGCTAGGTGACTCGCTTTACGGTTGCTGAAGGGAACGTATATTGGTTGTGTGGTTTTAGATGTCAACTTTAGACTATTCTTTTTTTTGTTAGGCTACTTCCACACTAGCGTTAGTACGGATCCGGCGGGTGAAGGGACCCGCCGGATCCGTACTGAGTAATACAACCTTGTGGATCCGTAATTCCGGATCCGGTTGTATTAGCTTTTAAACGGATCCGGAATAACCTCTATTGAAAGTCAATGGAGGACGGATCCGTTTACAAGTGTGTCCACACCAAACGGATCCGTCCCCATTGACTTGCATTGGGGGTCATTCCGGATCCGTTTAGGTGCGGATAACTAGTACGGAGAGCAAACCGCAACATGTTGCGGTTTGCTCTCCGGTCTGAAGACTGAACGGAATGCTTTCAGGAGCATTCCGTTGTCTTCAGTTCAGTTTTGTCTCCATTGACAATGAATGGGGACAAAACTGAAGCGTTTTATTCCGGTATTGAGCCCCTATGACGGAACTCAATACCGGAATTCCATAACGCTAGTGTGAAAGTAGCCTTAGATTTTCACTCTGTCTGTGTTCACACTGCGCCTCGGCCATGTGACCGATGAACGCAATGTCACTGGCCCTGGGAAAGCTGGGATAATTCTATGGGAATTCCGGAGATAGGTGAGCGATGTACACGGCTATCTTCGGAACTCTCCCAGGAACGAGTGAAGCAGCCGTGTACACGTCCGACTGTCCTCTTCGTTCAAGGCTCCTATTCTTGTGATCGGTAGGGGTCCCAGCAGTAAGGCCCCCACTGATCTAATAGTGAATAGGTGATAACTTATTGTATCCGGAATAACCCTTTAAGTGGTTTCTTTGTAATATCTGGAGAGGCGAGTATTTCCGTTTCATGAGCGTCCGGCCCGTTGACCCATTGTGTGGTAAAAATGCCGTTCTAGCATACGTTGCGGTAGAATGTGTCATAGATACATTATTTTTTTTACTTATTTGGCCACCATTTTCCCCAGACCTCTATACCGCTAATCTACCTTGTTACCCAGCGTCGTACAGTACCTATCTCTTCTGTATAACTGCTTGGACACCTAGGAGAGAGCTGGTGATGCCGTCTGTGGGAATGTCAGTGTAACCATATTTGTCATCATCGTGACTTTTAGCTGGGATTTATTTTATTTTAGTGACAGTACTTTTTTTTTAGATCTTTTTAGTCTTTTTTTTGTATCTTGAGAACTGGACGGTTTAATGGCAGATACTCCTGTATGGTCTGACTGGTTGTCTGCCACGTCATATCCAAGTTTATCAATTGCGTCCAAAGGCTTGCGTGCTTTAAATAGAGGACGGGACTAAATCTGTCCCCTCCGAAAATAACTTTTCATGGAAACGTATTTTAATGATGTGACAAATTTTATTGCTCTTGGAACTTTTCATAGGCAGAAAATAGATTGTGTAGCGAGGGGGACTCCACCTATGGACATGTTAGTCCTGAAGCCGTTTTCTCAGAGGTTCTTGAGGTCCTTACTCTTGATTAGTTAAATGGTCACAAGTCCAAAAGAGTGGGGGGAGGGGTGACTCAATGCAGCACCACATGGCTCTGTCTGATCGAGGGAAGTTGATGGGAAATATCAAAACAACTGGTCACCCAATAATCATTTGTCTCCTACCCTTTGGACCTAGGCTGTCCCATTAACATGCGGTAGAGGCTTAGGCTCTGTTCACATGTACACTTAAAAACTCCATCGACATCTTGCTTATTGTTTATTGATCTTAAAGGGGTCGTCCAGCTTTTTGGACTTACTGCACCCTGGGTCCTATCAGAGGTCTTCTGGTCCTACAGATCACGTGCGCTGCTGCAGCCAGTGACTGGCCTCAGTGCCGACGTGTCTCCAAGTGCCACATGACCCAGCACATCACCACTGAACCCTGCAGTTGGCTGCAGTGATGCACATAAGCCCATCCATCCATCCAGAAGTTTGCATGACTGTCCATGAAGACCACCGAACACCGCTTGGCAGAGAGCAGGCGAAGTTGACAAGTTACAGCAGACTGAGGTTAACGGCTAAATAGTTAAAAAAGCTGGACAGTCCCTTTAAAGAGGACCTGTCACCTCTCCTTATGAGTCTGTTTTAAAGTCCTTTTATTACCCATGCCTTAAAGGGATTGTCTCACTTCAGTAAGTGACATTTATCATGTAGAGAAAGTTATTACAAGGCACTTACTAATGTATTGTGATTCTCCATATTGCTTCCTTTGCTGGCTGGATTCATTTTTCCATCACATTATACACTGCTCGTTTCCATGGTTACAACCACCCTGCAATCCAACTGCAGTGGTCGTGCTTGCACACTATAGGAAAAAGCACTAGCCTATGCACATTCCCACTGTCCCGGCCACCTGAGAGGACGAAGCTTTTTCCTGTAGTGTGGAAGCACGACCACTACTGATGGATTGCAGGGTGGTCTGTAACCATGGAAACAAGCAGTGTATAATGTTGTAGAAAAATGAATCCAGCCAGCAAAGGAAGCAATGTGAATCATAAAAATACATTACTAAGTGCCTTGTATTAACTTCCTCTACATCATAAATGCTATTTACTGAAGTGAGACAACTGGTTGTTTCCAGTTGGAGGTGTGTCCCTGAACAGTCTGACACTATCCTATCAGTGATAACCTGTCTAGATTGTGCAGGGACACACCCCCAACTGCTAACACCCAGTTGACAATTGTGAACAAAGTGTCTAAGAGAAATAGTAGGGGAATGGCACAACATAGAGTCATAAGAATAGAGACTCCAGAATTAAAGGGGTTATTCCCATGAATAATGTAAAAAATGAACATCAGACATCATATAGTCCATGACAACCTCTTTCTAGCAAAGCTAGAACCAGCTCTGTACCTTACATGGATCCAGAGATCTCCACATTCATTGTTCTGCTAGATTTATATCAAGCTGAAAGCTCAGGGGGAGTGTCTTTTCTGCTGCAGCTAATGGGGCGTGTCCATGATCTCCCTATCACAGCTCAGGGGGCGCATCTCAGCTCTGCCTATCACAGCTCAGGAGGAAGTTGGAGGATGAAACTGAGCATATGCGACCATCTCAGTGAGCAGGTCAAGGAAATAAGAAATTGTGGCATTGTACAGATAAATTTTATTGAATAACTCAGTGGCTATACAAAATTTTTAATTACAGGCAGTTACAAAAATAGTCAGATCCAAGTGCTGGTTTGAAAACTGTAGAATAGTTTTCGTGGGACAACCCCTTTAAGTAGTTCCTAAAACATGTCAGGAGAGGTGACATCTTCTCTTTAGTTTGCATCATATTCTCTTCTCCATTCACATCCTAAGCTGCGTTACTTTCTTGTCTGCAGTGAGATTGCCTGTTACTCGATGACGTTTTTGTGGTTGCGCCGCCCTCTAATAAATCTTGTATTTATTAACCTTAAAGTGCAGCCGGTCCCTCGCCCGGCGGATCTTGTTTTCTCCTGTCCTACAGAGCAAAAACCATAGGTTGAGAGGAAAACAAGATGTGGAATTAAATCGAAATATTTCCTCTCACTCTCGATGACACCCCGGAGGATTGCTCACATTTTTCCCATGGATCTGAATGGACTGACAGAAGGATTTTTATTTTCGCATATTTGGTCCCCCCTCTCCCCCTTGTCATTTGTTTTTACACTTTCTTTGGAGATTTGGTTTGTGGTATTTGACAAATGGAAGGCTTGATGTGTATTTTCAGTAGATATATGGTAGTAAATGTTGGCTGTTACTTATAAAGCCGTGTGCACACAGTGAATTAGCTGCGTTTTTTCTGTGAGGATACCACACTAAAGTACAGACAGTACGTGTGAGTGATATTTCAGGCAGGGGCTTCTGACTACACCTAACTGCTCCTTCCTCCATCATTAATACAATCACCACGTCTTGTCCACCACCTTTCGCTGTCAAGAACCTAATCCCTTTTTCTCTTCATCCATTTCTTCTCCTTGCTCTCCATTTAGTCTCACACAGAGCTCAAAGGGGTTTTCCCACCTCAGACATTGATTACATATCGCTAGCCCACCTCTGGGACCCGTTCCGATTTCCAGAATGAGCACCCTGAGGTGAAGGAGAGCACATAGCACAATTTACTTCTATGAACGTCTCGAAAATTGTGGTACCACGCATGGGCGGCCATCTTTCCATTCACCGCCATGGGACTCCAGCCAGCTCTCGCCTGTTTTTGGAACTCATAGCTGGTGGCCTTGTATGCACGACTGATCATCTTATACTTTGGATGTCCCGTTCTGGAGTGGCCCACCTCTAGGACCCACCCCTATCTGACATTGATGGCATATCCTAGTGATATGCTATCAATGTCTGAGATGGATATGCCCTTTGAAAGGCCTTCATACACTTTAGTGTATTGTCATCCAAACTAGTTTAGTGCCTCATCCCTATTAAAAATATAACGCCACAGTGATATGTATACAGTATGGTCTGTGTACATCAGGGATCTGGTGACTACTGGGAGACCATTATCTCCTGTGGCCTCCAGGTCCATGTTCTGTGAGACAGAGCCCAACCACGACACTGTGAGTAGCACGACTTGCTTCTGGGAGTCCGGTGCTGTCCGTGGGTAGTCCATTGCGTACACAGAAAAAAAAATTTAGTTTTGTGAATAAAGTGTCTTAGTTGCCAGATCTGTAGAGCTTTCTTCGTGGGCCCGATTTGTTTTTGAAGACTTTAATTTCTTATAAGATCGATTTTCTGGACGATCATTGTGACGTCCATAAACTAACACAACGTCAAATGTCTCGCTGCACAGGAGAAGCCTGGACGGGTCTGTCCCAGCATGGGATGAATTCCTATCATTCCTAGCATTTTGAGAGTGACAAGTTAAAGACTGGGAGCTCTAGTCAGCTGCATTCCCAGTTTCAGGTCACTAGAAGACTTCCGGCCTAGTGTCCTCCAGCCTGAGAGCACCCAAGAGAGACATTCCAGCTGTCCCTGCAATGTAAACATGAACTGGGCTCCAACGTTTATAGCAGATTTCATAGGCCTGCTTAGTGGTTTGTTAGTCCTGGGTAATGTGTGGTTAATGTATAGTCCTCTACTCCCCTCTGCCACTAATGAAGTTGCCTGATATTTAGAAGAAAAGTCCTCTCCTGTCACTGACCCTCCAGTGTCTCCACTTCCTTTCTTATCTTCAGGCTTGCCATATTTGCCGCAAAATTTTGAGTAGATTATTGAATGGAGATTAGTTGGGTTTTCGAGCAAGCCTTAAGTCTTGTACAGATGTCTCCTGTAGGTCAGATGGTGCTTTAAATTCCATGTAAAACTTGAGGAGACTTCAGGGGCTATGTGTTTTGAAGAATCCTGAGTGACTGTGTGGCCACAATGGCTGCTGTATCTTGACTACTTCCTTAAGGGAGTCTTCCACCTGTTTTTTACCTATATACAGTAACTAACAGCAGTGCCCCACAGAAGATTGCATACACATCCCAGACATACCTGTGTGCACTGTGTGTCTGTATTACATGTCCAGGAAAAGCACTTTTATTCTGCAGGAAAACAGCTCCCAAGTGCCCAGCTCTGCTGCTGCAAGTGCCCAAAGCAAACCAGACTGAAGAGGGGAGGGCTGCTTTAGCTGCTCATATCTTGGGATTGGTAGCAGATAGAAAATGATTCTGACCTTCTCTGAAAGCTGGCATTCCAAGCTTTCAAATGATATCAACATTATATCCAGTATATGAGAAGATATATCTGTTAGAAACCGAGTCGAGAGAGAGAGCTGTTTTTAGTTTCACTTTCAGCCGGCACTTGGGAGCTGTTTTCCTGCAGAATAAAAGTGCTTTTCCTGGACATGTAATACAGACACACAGTGCACACAGGTATGTCTGGGATGTGACATGTAATACAGACACACAGTGCACACAGGTATGTCTGGGATGTGACATGTAATACAGACACACAGTGCACACAGGTATGTCTGGCATGTGACATGTAATACAGACACACAGTGCACACAGGTATGTCTGGGATGTGACATGTAATACAGACACACAGTGCACACAGGTATGTCTGGGATGTGACATGTAATACACACACAGTGCACACAGGTATGTCTGGGATGTGACACGTAATACAGACACACAGTGCACACAGGTATGTCTGGGATGTGACATGTAATGTGCACACAGGTATGTCTGGGATGTGACATGTAATACAGGCACAGTGCACACAGGTATGTCTGGGATGTGACATGTAATACAGGCACAGTGCACACAGGTATGTCTGGGATGTGACATGTAATACACACACACAGTGCACACAGGTATGTCTGGGATGTGACATGTAATACAGACACACAGTGCACACAGGTATGTCTGGGATGTGACATGTAATGACATGTAATACACACACAGTGCACACAGGTTATGTCTGGGATGTGACATGTAATACACACACACATGTCACATGTACACACACACACACAGGTATGTCTGGGCATGTGACATGTAATACAGACACACAGTGCACACAGGTATGTCTGGGATGTGACATGTGACAATACTGGGATGTGACAGACACACAGTGCACACAGGTATGTCTGGGATGTGACATGTAATACACACACACAGTGCACACAGGTATGTCTGGGATGTGACATGTAATACAGACACACACACAGTGCACACAGGTATGTCTGGGATGTGACATGTAATACACACACACAGTGCACACAGGTATGTCTGGATGTGACATGCTAAGTACAGACACACAGTGCACACCAGGTTATGTCTGGGATGTGAACATGTAATACACAAACAGCACCAGGTGGGGCATTACAAACAGTCAAGTATGGTCTGGGTGTGACATGTAAACAGACACACAGTGCAACATGGTATGTCTGGGATGTGACATGTAATAGCAGACACCAACAGTGCACATAGGTATGTCTGGGATGTGACATGTAATACAGACACACAGTGCACACAGGTATGTCTGGGATGTGACATGTAATACAGACACACAGTGCACACAGGTATGTCTGGGATGTGACATGTAATAGACACACACAGTGCACACAGGTATGTCTGGGATGTGTCTGCAATCTTCTGTGGGGCAGTGCTGTTAGTTATATAGGTGAAAAACAGGTGACAGACTCCCTTTACACTATGTTAAAAGATGAGAATAAAGTCAGGGGTACAACTGATGGATAAATAATAAAAAAGCCCATAAAACATATGGTCCTACATGGAACAAGTTCATGTAGGTCTTGTCTGGTGGCAAGATCTTCTCGTTTTTCACCAGACTTATTTTGAGATGTGGTAAATACTCAAAAACATCCAAATTCTTGCTAGGGGACATATTACATGTTCACTTTTATCACATATCGGATTTATTATACACCCTGAGACACGGAGCCTGAAGAACTTTTGCTCAAATCTCTTGAAATATTATATCAAGCTGTAGATTAGTGGATCTGACTGGTTTTAGAGTCTTTGCATTTGCTATATGAATGAGCCTAGTCCACTTTGAGTCACATAGTATGGTAGAAACCATATCGGCAGTTCACATTTTTACATTTTAGATGTCGTAACCTCCTGAGGGGTTAATTTCCTAAGTGGCCTAGAGGGTACTGTAGAAGTAAGAGCACTAAAGAGTCTCCTGGGGAGGGAGGTGCGGGGCCTGTTTTCTCTCAGTCACGTTACTGTTGTGTGTCTGTACAGGCATCTCTTGTCTTGAAGCTTTGAGACTTTACTCCGTGAAAGGCTTTTTCTTAGCAGCTTGTGGTGACGCGTCAAATAAACTAGTCTCTTGCGAAAACACGCAACTTGCCGTGGTGCAATGTGCCGTGATTGCCTCAGGTAGACTCTGCAGATTGTCTGCCCACATGTTTATAATAACGCGTTCATATATCAGGAGAAGCGGGACTCTCTGTTCCCTGTACACATACGTTACGTTGAGCCTGTGCGTTGCGCAATCAATGGATCATTTTAGTAACCGGTTCCCCCAGGAGACCTCTACCGCCAGAGTCCAATAAATATCTGCTTCTACCATGAATGCTACAGTTATCTGGAGCTCTAGAACATTTTTGGTGCTGCTCAATATTTACGTGTTTTAGTTCTTTTTTTTCTTGTTACTTTTGCACCCTCTTCAGGCATCGCTGGTTAAGTCTTCTCCATTTTTAGGAACAGGGGTTCTATGTCCCCCACCTGAATGGAGCTATGATTTCCCCATTAAAGTCTGTGGGACTGACAGATACGCTATCTTTGTAAGTCCCATAGACTTTAAATGGAGTTGTAGCGCACATGCGCTGTCACTGCATTCATATGGGAGACACATATAGGTAACTGTCTATGATGAATACTTTCATCGGCACTTGTGAATTTGTTGATTTCTTTAAAGGGGTCGTCCCACAAAAAATATTCTACAGTTTTCAAACGAGCACCTGGATCTGAATACTTTTGTAATTGCATGTAATTAAAAATGTAGCGTACTCACTGAGTTATTCAATAAAATATATCTGTATAGCGCCACCTGCTGTTTTTTTATCATTTATTTGACCTGCTCACTGAGATGGCTGCACATGCTCAGTTTCATCTTTCACCTGCCTCCTGAGCTGTGATAGGGAGAGCATGGACACGCCTCCTGAGCTGTGATAGGGAGAGCATGGACACGCCCCCTGAGCTGTGATAGGGAGAGCATGGACACGCCCCCTTAGCTGCAGCAGAAAAGACACTCCCCTTGAGCTGTCAGCTTGATATAAATCTAGCAGAGCAATGAATGGGGAGATCTCTGGATCCATTTGAGGTACAGGGCTGGTTCTAGCTTTGTTAGAAAGAGGTTGTCATGGACTATATGATGTCTGATTTTCATTTTAGTCTTTAAAAAAAGACTAGAATATTTTCTTCTAGGATGTATACACTGAATGACCACTGTAGGAGACATCTACTCTTTCATGATTGGAGCATCCCTTATGAAAATTGGACACATGACCCCGGAGTGCAGCATAAAATAAAGTGAGCAAATTTTCCATGGATCGGTTTGTTTGAACCCACATTACAATGGGGAAACGTGAGCAACTTGGAACAAGGATGGTTATCTGTGCAGGACCAGCAGGGACCAATTTCAAAAAATCCCATGGATCTTCTCCTGCAATGTGAAAAATATCAAGCAAAGGCATGAAGAACTCACTGACAAAAGGACTTCAAGAAATGTTCTGATGAACGAGCGGTAAACTGTAGTTGAAATCATCCCTGGTGCTCCAGTTAACATGTCTGAACGCACACCCCACCATTCCTTAGCACGGATGGGCAAAACTGCAAATGTCTGGTTTGAATGCTAGGGAAATGGGCAAGACTTCAGTGGGCAAAAGAACAGAAAAATTTTAGACCTGACCAGTGGGTAAACCTCGTCTAGTCAAATTCAGATTTCTTCTTGCACCATGTTGATTGGAGGGTCAAGGGTGAACAGTTCACTCTGGAGGAGGTGGAGTAATAGTTTGGACATGAGGGCTTCTCTGAAGGCTGTATTACACCAGCAGATAATCTTGCAGATCAGGTATACTCAACCTGCGGCCCTCCAGCTGTTGAGAAACTACAACTCCCATCATTCCCGGACAGCCTACAGAAGGGCATGGTGGGAGTAGTTTTAGAACAGCTGGAGGGCAGCAGGTTGAGCATCCCTGGTGCAGATCATCACTACCAAGCCTATAAAGCCGTCTAATTGTGGTCTGCTGCCAGCAAATGATGATTCTGTATGGGGACGAGTGGTGGCATTAGTGATCGCTCCTCCCCACACTGACGAGCAGGCGATTGTCAGGAAGCAATGCTTTCTTCTACAAGATCAGACTGAAATAACTCTGTCGCTATGATTCTATAGCACTGAAGGATAGGCTATCAATATGAAAATCTTGGAGAGACCCTTTAAACACCTAATGGAATCTATGCCACCTAAATTGCTGTGATTCTGAAGGCCAATAGAGGTCCAGTGCACTATTAGATGGGTATCTCAAAGTGTCTTTTCAGCGTACGTTATTGAAACATGTCATTAGATGACATCAGCGTATACAGTAGTTCCATTGATTTGACTGAGCGCACCGTAAGCATAACTTAAGAAAGTGGAAATCTCCAACGCGCACCAAAAGGTTGCCCTGGTTGAACTTCATGGATGTGCATCATTTTTTTTAACCAAACTATGTAATAAGAGTAAAGAATGTTAATTGTACCATAAATTTTCCAGCCCTTGTAAAGTTGCATGCACTCAAGGCCTTTAACGGGTTGTCCCACAATGAAATATCACACAACACATAAGTCTGTTACATGTCGTCTCCTGATGTCCCCTGGTCTTCTGTTGGTTCCCTCTCAGAACGTCCAGAATCAGGAATCACTCCATAAACATTTAGAGCAGTGTGTCCACCAGAACTGGACAGATTAGGTGGACATTCACAAAGGGAACCAGAAGAACACCGGGAGGCGCCATGAAAGGTATATGATGGCAATATCCACACACAGGAGCATTTTTTTTTTGTTTTTTAAAGGGGTATTCCGGTAAAGTAACTTAATTTTTTAAAAACTGCATTAAGGCTGCAAGCTGTGACCCAACCAGAACCCATACCTATGCATATAACTAGAGCTTCATTTTACGTTGCAATCCATTTGTCTAGCTCCTGTGTGATCCTGCAGCACACTGAGAGTATCATGGCTCCTGATCTTCCCTCACAACACTACAGTCCCCACAATCCCCTGCTTTCCTGCTGTGAGTGTTGATGTTTATTGATTGGTTGCCTGATATTCCAGCCCCCTCTAGTGACCAATCACCAGCACACGAACACTCCCTTTGTTTCAGAATTGAAAGCCACACACTGAGCATGCTCGACCTAACAAAGGCTCAGAACTACAGGTTGATGCCATGGTAACTTATGAGGAAACGCAGTGGGTAGCAGAGGAAGAAAACTGCTTTATAACCACTGAATGGTAAATATGGGAAAACTACATTCTATTAGGTAATTATTGATGATGAACTAATCTAAAACCTAAGTTATATTTATGGTAACCGGAATACCCCTTTAAAGATTTCAGTTGGTAAGTTCCATTATGTGTGATCCATCAGGAAAATGTAAAAGTTAATCGCGGAACAACCCCATAAATCCCTACATGACTGGAAGATACACAAGCTGATATAAGCTAGAGATACACAAGGAGATATAAGCGAGTACACTGTAACGTCAAAGTTTCTTCACATTAGAAGGCTGGGCGGACTAAGTGTTAATCCTGCATTGTTGGTGTTTTTTGGAGCCCGACTGCAAGGAAACATTTCTTGTTCCTTGATTTATGAACTCTACGTTCACAGGGCAAATAAGTAAAAGTCTGGAATAAAAAGGATTAACGTGAACCTTTCCTCCTGTCCTGGGGTTACTTGACGTCTTAGACTAAGTTAGTATTGACTCACAAGTGATTTAATGAGAAACCTGGGGTGATAATGAGTGGCCTGAGGAAGTGTTTGACTGAATGGAACAGTTATAAGCTGGGACGGTTCTGGCTTAAAACCAATCTGCCATAGAAAGAATGTGACCAAACCTGAAATAGCAGCATTCACGGCTGTGTGCGCCCGCAGTTTATGGAGGTGTTGTTTTTTCACTTTTAGTGTTTGCAAGTTTGTGTAGACAGTACCTGCAGCACATTTCCTCATGCACATGTTTCGGGAGGTTTGACTTTGATGGGACTGTAGTAAGCATCATCACAATTGATGGGACTCTTGGTGAGGACCCTATGATCCATTTATTTTAGCAGCTCGTGGACTTCCATAGGTGCTGTTTTATAGACATGTCACAGAATGATGCATTGGAGATTATTGCAAATATTTTCCCTCAAAATGTACTAAATGGCGAAAAATACCACATCAAGAAGGAGTTGTTAGAACGGAATGAAACTTTTTAGGTGTGAATGTAGTGATCGATTACAATATTAGAGGAAAAGGAGAGGTTTATTGGGAAAAACTGTGCAATTGAAAGGTGGTTCTAGAAGCCTGTTGGCCTTCCTCTAGCCTGGATACAGGATGAGATATGATTGGGTATGGAGGCATACAGGTTCTGTATGGTGTCCTGCGGCACAATTACCCACAGATGTTGCAGCTGGGCCTGTAGATCCTGCAGACTCAAAAGTTGCCAAAGCGGACATCCCACCTGGTCCCGTAAATGCTCGACTGGCGATAAATCCGGCATCCGGCCTTGCCAAGGAAGTGTTACACTCTGGAGGAGATATTCCTGGTAACCCTTGCTGTGTGCTGGCATTATCCTGCTAAAAAATGCCAGTTGGAAGCCCTGCCATGAGAGGAACACACTTGGCTGCAGGATGTCCTGTACATATCACTGAGCTGTTAGTGTCCCTCCTATCACTACTAGTGGCGACCCACTGTCCTATGCGATGGCACCGCCGATCATCACACCAGCAGTTGGGGCAGTGTGTCGCTCCACAGCAAAGACAGGATTGAAGCGCTCACCACGAGGCTTCCATACTCCAACCCGACTGTCATCAGATCCCAACAGATCCTACATTCAGCACTAAAGATGATAGGGTTCCAGTCTGTAGCAGTCAAGGTTTCTCGTTGGTGAGAATGGTGGCTGGCTGTCAATGTCAGGACACATAATGGGCTCAGTGACACCAACTTTTCTTCTGCTAAGCACCTGGAAATGGTCTGGACAGAGACAGAGCTGTTTAGGTGAAGGTGCCACTTTTGTCTGGATGGTGGTCAACAAAGCTGTGGGAGCTGCTTGGGTTTGTTGGTGGATCAAACGGGCCTCTCTACTGGTGCTCTGTCTGGGCTGGAGCCTGTTCGCAGTGTGTATGTACCCTCACTTCCTAACAGCTAGGCCTCCTGCCCCCAGCACCCCAGAACAGCCTAGATGGTGGACAATTCCTTGAAACAACCATCCTGCACCTCTTAGTCCAATGATGCTCTCAGTCTGTCAACTGGGCAAAATGTCTTCTAGTACATAGTAAAGACATGTCTTACATGTTATACTACCCATAGTAGCCTGTGAGAGCACCGTCTTCTCAGCTCATCAGATCCACTCTGCAGCCTCTGAACCCCGGCAGTACCGCTAGAACACAGGATGTGCATAGCCTTGTCGCTCAAAGAGGAGGAGGAAGTGCAGAGAGCATAGTGACGCTCCTACTGCTAGGGTCATCCCCCCTGGTGATCCAAATACCAAATTTACAGAGATATAAAATTATATATCTTGGCCATTATTAACCCATTATAGTAAAGAAATATATTGTTTAAGCAGCATGATGAACCCTAAACTATGCCTGCTTTAATAGGGTTGACCATGCTGACAGGCTCTTTAAACTGTACATCTGATATTGAGACTGAGGTCGGAGATGATGGTTGTTGGGAGCAATGAAGGAAATGGTTTGCATTTTTTGGAAATGGATCATAAGGCAAGGTCTAGTGTCTTGGAAGACTATTATTTGAAGATTCTGTGGGCTAGGTGGAGCAAAAGAAAAACATGGCTTGTGCCTTTTTAAACTTGTGTCAAACATTTAAAGCAGTTCTGTCTCCATAAAAGAGACTTCTGTATGTGCAAGGCTTCTGCAGTATTCTTGTCTCTTGGATAGATATCGAGTAGAATATCTGTTCTCTCTGTAGGGGATCAGTTGGGCGTACAGATAGCCGCCTCTTCGACTTTGGCAACCTGGAGTTCACCAGAAGGGCCTTCCATATAGAAATTCTTACTGTGAGGGCAACATGGTAGCTCTTGGTATCAGAAGATGCTTTTCCATGTTGTTCTACGTTATAATTTACAAAGCCAAGGCTTTTTGGGTGATGGAGTTTTCTTCCGATGTGGTGACCGTATAGTTGATAATCTATGGGGGTCATTTATCACACTGGTGTAAAGTAAAAGTGGCTTAGTTGCCCATAGCAACCAATCAGATTCCACCTTTTATGTGAAAAATGAAAGAAGGAATCTGGTTGTTATGGGCAACTAAGCCAGTTCTACTTTACACCAGTTTGATGAATGAACCCCTATGCCTTTTCAGCAGTTGCCAGAATAGTCTGGTCTTAGTCAAAGGTTCTCTTGATCCAACCAAACGTGGGCAACTATCAAGTAGAAAGCTACTGGGTAAAAAAGATGACTTAGGAATAAGTGGTAAGAGGCCGACAAATTACTGTAGGCTCACTCCATTTCGGAAACTAGTCTGAAAGAAAAACTCAACAATGTAGGTGCCACCAGCAAATGTCTAGGCTCCTTGGTTACTATCCAAAGATTTGTCCCGCCCTGGTTCAGGCTAAACCTTTTCCGTGAAGAAAGTCTGAAGTGAGTTTTACCGCGACTTCCTTACTTGCTAAATATGGCTTGATGTGGGGAGGTAAATGTACAACTGTTAAATCCCTGGTGTAATATAACAGACGGGGAGCAGAAGATAATTCCATAAATTCTGACGTAGCTCTTTAAGCTGCTTGACTTTAGCCGGGGTTTATAACGTCAGGGAAGAAAACTTTCAATCATCTGGGAACTGTTTTCCTGCCAAGTCACATAGTATTCTGCTCGGATGTATACACGAAAGTATTACACGGCAAACTTTAGGCTTATGGCAGCTATCTAAACCTGGGATTTATATGAATTTGGTTTAAAAAAAAAAAATCTATAAAAAAATGTAATTTTATTTCTAGCTTCAAAACATCTGATCTTATTTGTGTTTAGAAACTAAATTACTAATTAATTAATTCTAAAGGTATTAAAGTGGTCTTCCAAAAATAGTGCCACCGGTTATGTGTGGTATAGCGGCTCATATTCGTTCACGTCATTGATGTTCTGGGGGGAAAAAAAAGCAGCTATGGTTGTTATACCATATTTTTTACGCTTTACACCAGATTATAAGACGCACCAAGGTTTTAGAGAAAAGTCAGAAAAAAAATTTCAATTTTTTTTTTAAAATCAGACCTTAGATCAAACCCCCATATCAGATTCCTATGTCAGACCCCCATTTCAGACCAGTATCTGACCTCAGATTAGACGAAAAATAACGAAATAGACTTACTTTTCCGGACGGAGTGCTGCGCTCCCGCTCCCTGGTATTCTCATGGCCCACTTTGTCCTGATGTCACACAGCGTCAAGTCATAGTGCGTGCGCTAAGTCCTCACACTGTATGCAGTCAGAACAGTGCATCACAGGCCTGGAAAAGACCAGGGAGCGGCGAGTACAGCCAGCGCTAACCACATCACACTCACCCCACCTCCTGCATGCTAGTGAGTGCTTCCATAATAGTATTTTATTTTATAATGGGAGTCAGTGGGCGACGTATGCAATCGTATGGCATGTAGCTACATTCACACGAACGTAATTTGTTTCCGTGTCCGTCCGGACGTTTTTTTTTTTTTTGGCGGACCACCAAACTCATACGGTCGTGTGAATGTAGCCTAAGGCTGGATATCTTCTTCTGAGGTTACGTCCTCATTAGAGATGAGCGAGCATGCTCGGCAGAGCATGCTCGAGTGCCATTTTTACGTATTTGCGTACGCATTTTAAAATTCCTACGCTATTCATACGCATGTTTTAATCTATACGCAAATGCGTACGAATAGTGTACAAATAGCGTACAAATTGAATTTGTACGCTATTAGTACGCATTTGCGTATGGATAGCGTGGGAATTTTAAAATGCGTACGCAAATACGCAAAAATGGCACTCGAGCATGCTCTGCCGAGCATGCTCGCTCATCTCTAGTCCTCATACATTATGATGTGGTTGTCCTACAGCCATGTTGTTGAAAGCAGGTGAAGTGGAAGCACCCTTTGATACTATGTTCACCTCTCACTTGCCCTGACTGTCCATGAGGACCTGAATTACTAGCAGCAGTCATCGTCGACTGTTTCTTTTGGACTTCACGGTCTACATTTTGACTCCTCCTACGAAGAAAGTCTTGAAAAGGTTTGTGCAGGAGCTTAAAAAGCCCAAGAAAGTGAGTAAGCCTATTAGTTTAAGTGTTAAACTGGATGTAATAAAGCAAATTGATGAGCTTAACTAATGAGCTTAATGAGAGGCTGTTAAACATCTACATTATAGAGCCATTAACGAATGTATTTGCCGTTGACTTTTTTGCAAAAATTATACATTTGGACGTTCATGAGGCAATGGAAGTGAACAGTAGATATGTTTTAGGATTATGACTAGTTGGACAGCAACTTTTGGTTCAAGGGATTTTGTAGGTTCAAAAACAAGGCTGTTTTCTTCCAAAAACCGTGCTACACTTGTCCATGGGTTGTCTGGTATTGCCGCTCAAGAAGGGGGTCAAACCTATACCTATCTTCGCCCTTCCTTCTGATGGTTGCGTTGGACGATCCTCGCTGGTTATAATACTGTCTTTTGGTCTTCTCTTTTCTTGCTGTAGATATCATATTACCTCAGTTTACTTTTGCGTGAGCCAAAATAGCCATTGGCCAATCCACCATGCGATTGGTGGACGTCTGACCAATGGAAATGGAGTTCACGAGGAGACATGAGAGGAGGTGGGGATGTGGATAATGAGCAGCAGCTATTATATGCAGTCTCCATTACCACAGTCTGTCCTGTCAGTCCTCTCTGTACTTCATGTCTCCTCATGAAATACATTCTCTAGAGATTCAGCTAAAGTTCTTATCTGTATTCAGGATTATAATCCCTGACAAGCAGAGCAGAGAGGAGGATAAAGCAGATACAAAGTAACTTGTCCTGCTGTGTGATTAGGACAGGTTTTGTGTGTACGAATAGGACGGAGGCCATTTTGTTTCCCCTGATGATTGGTCCCTAGACATATAGAGCCTTTATAAATAATGAAAGGTATTTGGGAATATATTTATAATAAAGTAATATTTGCGTATTTTCATTTTCTTTTAAGGCTTCATTCACATCTGCGCTGCACTGTTTTGTTCAGTAAAATGACGAGATTGAAACCGGACAGACCCCATTGTAGTCAAGCTGATGGATCCGTCCCGTCATTTTTCTTTTCCTATGATGGAACTGACATACAGAATGTCCAATGCAGACCTGAAAGAAGCTCCAACCCGTCAAACAGATTGTTTTTGGCCTGAAGCAATTGTTGTATTACCTCAGACACACTTTTTATTGTTCTCTTACCTCGAATAGCCTGACCATCTATGGAAACCTTTACAAATCGTGGAAGATGTCTCTTGAGCAGTGGTACAATGTCTGAAAGAACCTCCTTCCTGGTTGACAGAAATTATGGTAGAGCTGTTGTGGGAATTACACAGGCAGAGCAGGAATTGCAAATGAACTGGGGAGCGGTATACAGAACAGCGCTGAACCCCATCACCCATTTGTAGTATTGGACTAAATAATGTGAACTGTATGAGCTTGGTAGGTGATGTCCAGGAAGGACAACCCTATAGATACTTGCCAACTTTTAAAAGGGGAAAAGTGATGGCTTAAGAATTTCTTTTGGGCGTGTCCCTATATCAGAACTCCACTGCTTTTCCGGTTAGGCCCCGTCCCTTTTGTGACTCTTCTCATTCCTTTTTGTGACTCGTTGCTCATCCTCGGAGAAAGTATGGGTGCTGAGGCTGCATCTAACGACACTGCATCCCTCACCACATACAATTGGAGATCTACTTTCTGGAAGACTGTAGCCTTCCATGCGCTGTACAGGAGATTTGCTGGCTCTTCCCAGAGTTTGGAAGCTTCCTGGACGCTGAGAGAGTTAGCCCTTATTGTGATGCTGTTGTCTGCAAATTTTTCCGTTGACTTAAAGGGGTTGTCCAGGGTTTTGATATTGATGGCCAAACCTCAGGCTAAGCTATAAACATCAGATCAATGAAAGTTTGACACCCCGCACCCCTGCCAATCAGCTAATACCTTGTATCATCAGATCCGGAAGTCGGCAGAAAAATTCCACAGCTGCTTCCATTTTGTAGTGGATAGTTCTGATAACTGGAGCGCTGCTCCCCCTGAAGTGTATGGCAGCTCCGTACACTACACACAATGGACAGAGCTGTCTAGTGCCAGCATTACAGGTTAACAGCTGATTGAATGCGGTGCCAGTGATTGGAACCTTGAAGATCTGATATTGATAGCCTTTCCTGAGGATCTGTTATTTATGGCCTGTCCTGAGCATCTGATGTTGGTGGCCTGTCCTGAGCATCTGATGTTGGTGGCCTGTCCTGAGCATCTGATGTTGGTGGCCTGTCCTGAGCATCTGATGTTGGTGGCCTGTCCTGAGCATCTGATGTTGGTGGCTTGTCCTGAGCATCTGATGTTGGTGGCCTGTCCTGAGCATCTGATGTTGGTGGCCTGTCCTGAGCATCTGATGTTGGTGGCCTGTCCTGAGCATCTGATGTTGGTGGCCTGTCCTGAGCATCTGATGTTGGTGGCCTGTCCTGAGCATCTGATGTTGGTGGCCTGTCCTTAGGATAGGCCATCAATATCATGGAAACCCATTTAAAGGTTATAAAGGTTATAAACGTATCCCCTATACTCAGGATAGAGAGTCTGACTGCTAGTACCTCCACTAATCTCTAGAACAGTCCGTCATCACATGGCGGCCATTGTGTATTTTCTCTTGCGGAAGCAGTCTGTGACCACTTTTGCCAGCTACTTAGTTCTGCCATAATTGATGTAAAAAATGATTATCAGACATCATATAGTACATGACAATCACTTTCTAACAAAGCTAGAACCAGCCCTGTACCTCACATGGGTCCGGAGATCTCCACATTCACGCTTCAGTTGCTCTACTAGATTACAGATACAGCAGAGTGAACAGTCACAGTCATAATGTGTTAACTAGATGTGATAACTCACTAAGTGTGTGTGTTAACTCTGCTACATCTGTATCTTCAGCCTAGCTGCTCAGGGGGCATGTCCTTCCTGCTGCAGCACTCCTCGTAACTGCCACAGCTTCTAACAGAACATGAGGCTGGTGGCAGTTGAAGATTTAAAATCTGCACGTTCAACCAGCTCAGTGAGATAGACAAAAAAATAAGGAAAAGAACAAACAGCAGGTGGCGCTATACAAATATATTGCAATATATAACATCAAATTACAAAATTGTTCAGATTTAGGTGCTGGTAAGAAAAAATGTAGAATATGTTTCGTGACATAACCCCTTAAAGGGCTTGTCTCACTTCAGCGAATATAATTTATTATGTAGAGAAAGTTAATACAAGGCACTTACTAATGTAATGTGATTGTCCAAACTGCTTCCTTTGCTTGCTGGATTCATTTTTCTATGACATTATACTCTGCTCGTTTCCATGATTATGACCACACTGTAATCCATCAGTGGTGGTTGTGCTTGCACGCTATAAGAAAAATCACTAGTGTATGTGTGACCCCACAGTCCTGGCCATCAGAGCGGCTGGCACTTTTTCCTGTAGTGTTCAAGTACGATCACCACTGATGGATTGCAGGGTGGTCGTAACCATGGAAACGAGCAGTGTATAATGTGATGGAAAAATGAATCCAGCCAACAAAGGAGGCAATATGGATAATAACAATACATTAGTAAGTAGCTTGTAGTAAGTTTTTCTACATGATAAATGCTATTTGCTGAAGTGACACAACCCCTTTAACCCTTTTGCTGTAGGTGCTGCCACAGAAAACAGTTGTAATCTGCTTTCCAAACGCCAAGAACACCTTCCCATTGATATCAATGGGAAATACGCGGTCATGTACACGTGGTTGTATTTTTCTTACACTCTTGTTTTCAAGTCCACTAGAGAAGTAGTATGACATTTCTTTCAAGCGTATTTTAGCTGTGCTCCCCATTTAAGTCAATGGGGAAGGGCTAAAAATGCTAGCGGTATATGGTGTGTTTTGGGCATTTCCTCCGCCAGAAACACCCTGCTCACAGAGGCAGATCAACCTACTGATCTGCTAGTGGTTTTCTCACACAGATATAGGGCTCATGCACACGACTGTATGTATTTTGCGGTCCGCATAAAATACGGATAACGTCCGTGTGCATTCTGTATTTTGCGGAACGGAACAGCTAGCCGCTGATGGAACAGTCCTATCCTTTTTTTGTAATGCGGACAATAATAGGACATGTTCTATTTTTTTGTGGAACGGAAATACGGACACATGGAAACGGAATGCACGCGGAGTAACTTCCGTTTTTTTTTTTTGCAAACCCATTGAAATGAATGGTTCCGCATACAGTCCGCAAACAGAAATGGAACGGACACGGAAAGAAAAAACATGTGTGCATGAGCCCTTAAGCAGTGTGAACAAGGCCTAAAGGACAAGGAGCACAACCTGATCGGCAGGGCCCATCTTCTAGTTGTGGTGGCCTTACTGCCGATTCTTCCTCAGCCCTGACCTTTTCTAATGATCCTACAGTAAGACGCTTCCTAGACCTCAATACATAAGCATACCGGCAGCCCGTATTAAGGGCAAGTCAAAATCTTGACGACTTCCTTGACAAGCACTATCTGTACCTATGAGATTTAAAGGGACCTTCCATACATTAACGTATGATCTTGCTTTCTGGCCGAGCACATCATGATTAATGGCTTTGCTGGAACGTATTTGCCAACACATTTGTTTTGTGGTAATGTCTTTGTTCTGTTTGAAGTGTGTTTCCTCTGATATCCATGTCTGGGTTATACCAAGTGTTAGGAGAATTAAAAGTGACAGTAAGTGAGTATCTGCGCAGGAAATTGTGTGCGGCCCTTCTCTACAGGGTCATTATTCCGCCTCTTATCAGTCCATGTGTTTACACTTATTCCCCTCCTATCTGGTGGTCTGCAACTCATTGCCGTCTATTTCATGGACCGTACTCCCAGCTAGGTGACCGCCTTATCTATGGCGGGGCGCTCTGGCTTTTGCTGTCCCATATGCAGGTATAGATAGACTTCACCTGCCTGTGTTTGAATGCCCTAGCCAGGACACCCCCCTGGCACCCAGGGGGCCCACCGCTGTCATAATAGTAAGTGTATATTCTGGTTCCCTTTTTATGTTGCTGTCTGATGACGTCACTGTGTGTGTACCGCAGTTATCCTTCCTCTTTTTTTGGCTTTGTACTTTGGCCTGTTTATCTGGATGACTGTTCTGGTGGAGTTTTCAGTGTTTGGCCGGTTGTCTCTACAGACAACAATAACACGTGACGTTGGTGGCCCAGACATAATGAGGAACTGGAACATAGACTACCCACGTGCCTTTAATAAGGTTTTTGATTTTGGTATAGCATCATATATATGGGTATTTTGATTGCACAAAGACATACGCTGATGTCCAGTGTGTACTGCCATATGGTGCCTCAGTAAGGTTACATATTTTCCACTAAAAACCGGCCTCTTTCAGTCCCACCACACTCCCCTTTTTCTTCAATCCCACCATGCTGCCCCCTGCCGGCTCCCCTTGGCGCCTTCCCCCTGCCGGCTCCCCTTGGCGCCTTCCCCCTGCCGGCTCCCCTTGGCGCCTTCCCCCTGCCGGCTCCCCTTGGCGCCTTCCCCCTGCCGGCTCCCCTTGGCGCCTTCCCCCTGCCGGCTCCCCTTGGCGCCTTCCCCCTGCCGGTTCCCCTTGGCGCCTTCCCCCTTCCGGCTCCCCTTGGCGCCTTCCCCCTGCCGGCCCCCCTTGGCGCCTTCCCCCTGCCGGCTCCCCTTGGCGCCTTCCCCCTGCCGGCTCCCCTTGGCGCCTTCCCCCTGCCGGCCCCCTTGGCGCCTTCCCCCTGCCGGCCCCCCTTGGCGCCTTCCCTCTACCATCCCAGTATGAGGATGAAACAACTGCACTGTTTCTGGGCAGCAGATCGCTGTTTAGACCGCATGATCTGCTGCCCAGAAACGATGATTTAGGTACCTGCACGGTCGACAGGATCACTCGAATAACAAGCGTTTTGCTCGTTCATCGGGTGATCGCTGGCACATTTACTCAGGCAATTTGTCGGGAACAAGCGTTCGCAGTAACGTTCGTTCCCTTAAATCTGCCCAATAATCTACCCGTCTAAATCCACCTGAACGCTTCCTTCCCAACAATCTGCCTCTGCTCGGCACGTGTAAATGCGCCTTTACTTCGTGGTGGGATCTCATTGCTGTAGACTTTCTAGATAATTATGTTTTCCACAGAATTAGTAGAAATATAAATGCTGTAATCATAACCCATCTTTTTAGTAAATCCGGTCGTCGGGGCCTTCATGTGCTGTACACCTGAGCCGCATTTTTTAGTTGGTGCGATGAGTAAAATGAATAGACGTGACATGCCGGGCCGAATCCTCCTGATTTTACTAATGGCTTTACAAAGGCTGTAGACTCTGATCTGATTGTGTGTTTAGCAGCGCGTCCTGCCAGAGCTGTAAGTCGCCCACACGTCATTTGTTTGAACAGGACGATAATAGGAAGGGTCCGGGGTTTACAGATCTGTCATAGTGCAGAGGAAGGAGAGCATGAAATCATTTCGATGGCAGGTTTCCTGACATCTGGAGAAGAGACTGCCGGCTTCCTGCTTCCCCTCATATCTCCGCACCAGCACCATGCTATATAAAACTCCACCGTCTTCCCTCCACTGCTCCATATTGCTTTTGTTCGAGGAGCAAATTGAATTGTGAAATGCTCTGGCGGTGGTTCTGGTCACAAGGGTGTCCATAGCTGCTTTTTCTGCGTACATGCCACCATTTTTTTTTCAAACTTCTGTATAAATGTCCTATCCTATAGAGCAGGGATGCTGAACGTGTGGCCCTCCAGCAGTTGTAAAAACTACAACTCCCACCATGCCCTGCTGCAGGCTGATAGAAGTAGGCTGTCCAGGCATGCTGGGAGTTTGTTTTGCAACAGCTGTAGGGCCGCAGGTTGGACATCCCTGCTCTAGGACATGTTCTATCTTTTTTGTAAGGGCTCATGCACGCGAACGTGTGCTGTCAGTGCCCGTGCTGTGGACCACAATTTACGGTCCACAATGCACGGGCGCTGACTGTGGGGCCGCCGCATTCGGAACGCGGACCCATTCACTTGAATGGGGTCCACGATCCACATCAGACGGTCCGCACCGCAAAAAAGTACTGCTTGCACACTGTAGTGCTTCCGTGGTGTTCTGATCCGTGCCTCCGCTCCGCATCTCCGTGATTGCGGACCCATTGAAGTGAATGGGTCCGCGATCCGTGATGCGGGCCGCAATACAGCAACGGGCTGGCATCGGCCTTGTGCATGAGCCCTAAGGCTGAAGAACTGATATATACGGATGCAGCCAGCAGATGGTGTGTTGTCCACATCTTTTGTGGCCCCCGTTGAAATGAATGGGTCCATATTATTATAAGTGCGGTAGTGTGCATGAGGCCTTAAAGGGGTGTTCTCATCCCAGACAATGGGGGCATGTCGCTAGTATATGCCCCCATTGTCTGATAGGAATGGACACCTCAAGATTGTGGAGGGTGCACTGCGCAGCCGCACTCCATTCATTTCTGTGGGGCCGCCGAAAATAGCCGATCGCTGGCTCGGCTATTTCCGTCGGCCCCATAGAAATAAATGGAAGCGTGCGAGCTCCCATTCAATCCTATGGGGAGAGCGCTTGGTGGTGGCCGGTCCTGAGGAAACCCAGGGTCCTCCAGCCACCACCTTCTTTGATCTGTTCTCGGTGTAAAGGCCCTTTTAGACGGGCCGATGTGTCTCCCTGCCCGAGCGCCAATCGGCGCTCGGGCAGGGAGCCTTTACACGGCCCGATGAATCGAGCGCCGGGCCGCACGAGTGATCGCTGTATCACTCGTGCGGCCGGGAAGCTCCATACTGTCAGGCGCACATCGCCTGTTTACACAGGGTGATGTGCGCCCGACAGATTGGATCTTTTGTAGAAACCAAAAGATCCAATCAGCCGACGAACGAGCGTTTTGCTCGTTCGTCGGCTGATTAGGGCCACTTTTACACGGGCCGATTATCGGCACTAGCGTTCCTAGGAACGATTTTTCGGCCGATAATCGGCCCGTGTAAAAGGACCTTAAGGTGCAGGTCCCAGAGTTGAGACCTGCACCTATCAGACAATGGGGGCTTATCTTAGCGATATGCCCCCATTGTCTGAGGTTGGAACACCCCTTTAAGCTTATGTTCACCTCCGCACACCATTTTATCTGTGGATGACATGAAGTAACTGCATTATTTATCTCGTACAACTGCCTCTGCTACAATATGGACCTACATATTGAATTCTCAGAGTTGCCACTTGGAATCAGTCAGCGCTCTGCTGACAGGCACGCCTCTTACCTCATAATTACTCTGCCTAATCTAAATCTTTTATATGGAGTTTTCTTGGGGTTTAGTTGAGAATTTATGAATGGAAAATAGGAAAAAAAAGGAATACTATATAAACTGAAGCAAGTGTTCCATTGACACCTTACTTAGTTTGAACTTGAAGGACTTGTCTATGTTTGGGGGCTTCACGACCATTCTGTGTGTGTGAAGGAGATCAGAGACATGGATAGCTCTGGCAGGTGCCTATTCCCTTCTCCCTATTAAATGAGAATGTGTGTTTGAGGTCGGTTCAGGGTGGAGATAGTTGTTACTTGAAAGTGTTTGAGATAACCTGGTCATAAATGTGCAGTAACAGTCAAAGCTTCAGCGCTCGTTTCATAACTGTTGGACCATGGCCCTGTCCTACAGCCAAGATTTGGTTCCATAACAATCACTTTCTGTTAATTTGTTGTGTAATGTTTGTTGTATTATCGGCTATATATATATGTCATATATCATCATAGTAACTGGTCTTTTTATATTTCTAGGATGGACTCAACTCACTGGTCCTTGACCTCGACTTCCCTGCACTACGAAAGAACAAGAACATTGACAACTTCCTAAATAGATGTAAGAGTTCATGTATTACTAATAATGGCTTCTATCTCAATAATTTTATATATAATTTCCAAAGCAAGGTTCATATCTGCATCATGGGATGCCTTTATATACATAAGTCACAACCTGGTGCCGGACCTGACCCACGTCAGACGCCACCAGCACCTCACGCATCCTGTGACTTAATGGTGTTCTGTTGAGGTGTCCGTCTTTTGGTTTAAGAAGATAGAACTACATCCAGTACTATAGTTCTTGTCACATATCTCTGATGGATGCTCCAACACAGATGTGAACATGGCCTTACACAAACCTCTGTGATGAGCCTTTAATATGACACCCAAAAATGTCTGCTGATCATATCTGGCCTCAAAATCAATCAATGGGCGCAAGAGCTGGCCTTATGGTGGTTGTTGTCACCCAACATTTTAGGCTTTGAAGCCTAGTTATGCCGCTATATGGTAATTAGAGATATGCTGCTGAATTACAAGACAAATGGTTACCCCCAAGTGAAGTTGCCCATCTTTCCTGGAAAAATTTGTAACTAATTACAGGGGTTCTCCTAGAATGATATAACATGACCACAAGCAACCTGTCCTAGAATGTGAGCAGGACTGGTTGCCACCACTTGCAGAGCAGCCTAAGTGGTTGAGGGATCAGGGCATCGCTACACACTACCCTGCTCTACAATAGATGGTAATGACGTGATCCTGCCTACCATATGCCATCGTGGCTGAGCAGCCTGACAGGAACCCTGACCGATGTGTAGTAGATACAGGTGCCAGAGCGTAGTGTGTAGGCAGCTCTGCAATTGGTGGCAATCAGTCCTGCTCACATTCTAGGACAGGTTGCTGGCGGACATTTTAACTCATTACCGGTGAACTCCTTTAATGAAGAGTAGAGTTTTCAGAATAGGACAGGTGATTTTTGTGTAACTTTTTTTTTTTTTAACTCTTAGGTAGAAGTTCTGTTGTAGACCATCTTTTTGTATGTCGTTTTTTTTTTTTTTTTTAATGAAGTATAAGATTTGCCTTTTTTTTTTTTAAAGATGAAAAAGTTGTCAGCGATGTGCGCCAACTACAGATGAAAGCAGAAGATTATGACGTAGTAAAAGTCATTGGACGAGGGGCCTTTGGTGAAGTCCAACTGGTAAGAAATGGTATATCCATTGTCTGAACTCAATATAAAATACCCTTAAATGACGGCCGGCTCATTTACACGTGTTGAGCCGTTTTTACACAATACAGCCCACATTACACTGGAATAGAGGAGCCTGCAGTATTTGGCGGGTTAGCTCAGGTCCTACTGAATTTCTCAGATGTGATATAGTGTTGTGTCCCAATGGCATTACATGATTTCTTCTGCCCCGATCATTGAGGCTCTGGGCTTTTTCAGACAGAATCTGCCACGGATTCCACACCAAAGACCCATTGGGTAGCTGTAGCTGTTAGTTGGGTAGCTGTTTGGAGTAAACCTCCCATTATCTTTAGTGGGAAGCCGTGGTTTGTGACCACGCCAAGAAAGGACACATCCTTTCTTTCTGTGGTCGCGGCCATAAACCACCGCCACATGAATGGCATCGCCACCACCCTCTGAAAAAAGTGGGGGAGAGAGACCCTTCTCGTCCACCTGGCGGCTTTTTGGCCTGGTGGCAAAAGCCACCATGTGAGCAGCCCCTAATACGTGTAGGTTTTAATACTGGGTGAAGATAAGGGGGTACAAGGTGAAAAAAACAAAACAAACAAACAAACCTAGTCTTAAAGGGGTTGTCCCACGAAAAATATTCTACATTTTTCAGACCTGAGCCTGGATCTGAATACTTTTATAATTGCATGTAATTAAAAATGTTTTATAGACGCTGAGTTATTCATTCAAATCTATTTGTATAGCGCCACCTGCTGTTTGCTCTTTTTCAAAATTCTATGTCCTGCTCACTGAGATGGAAGCACATGCTCGGTTCCATCCTTCAACTGCCACCAGCTGTAGCAGAAAGGACACACCCCCTGAGAAAGGACATGCCCCCTGATTTGCAGCTTGAAATAAATCTAGCAGAGCAATTAGAATAAAATATTGAATGGGGAGATCTCTGGATCCATGTGAGGTACAGGGCTGGTTCTAAGTTTGTTAGAAAGAGACTGTCATGTATTATATGATGTCTGATTTTCATTTTTACATTATTTACATTATTTATGGGATAACCCCTTTAGTCCTGCCTGTTGGGTCTTTGTTTCCTCACATGGTAGAAGTCTGGACTAGCTTCAGGCCCCACAGATATTAGTGTTTTCGGCAGGACTGTGGAGTCGGTAAGCCAAAGCTCCTACTCCGACTCCTCAATTTCCCCTCACCCCGACTCCGACTCCTACTCCCTCATACATGGAGCATGTTTAAGTGATAACTTTAAACAAATTTGCATAAAATCAATAGTACAGATAAGTCATGACAAAAACACTTTGTAATCTATCAGGCTTCTCTGGGTACAGCTCACTTAGGGCCTAATCAGAGGCATAGCTAGAGGTTCAGCACATGGGGGGGGGGCGAAACATACTTGAGTGGGCCCCCCACTTATTGGCTTCCCAAACGCACGTTTCCAACTTCACTACTCTACCACATAATGCAGGAAAATATAGGATTAATAGGAGTAAAAAAGGGGACTCCTATGTTAAAGGAAATCTGTCCCCAGCTTTTACATCACTAAACTAACAGTCTCTTGCCCCCATCAGACCTCAGATCGGCTTAATGTGCCCCCATCAGACCTCAGATCAGCGTATTGTGCCCCCATCAGACCTCAGAGCAGCAGAATGTGCCCCCATCAGACCTCAGAGCAGCAGAATGTGCCCCCATCAGACCTCAGATCAGCAGAATGTGCCCCCATCAGACCTCAGATCAGCAGAATGTGCCCCCATCAGACCTCAGATCAGCTGAATGTGCCCCCATCAGACCTCAGATCAGCTGAATGTGCCCCCATCAGACCTCAGATCAGCTGAATGTGCCCCCATCAGACCTCAGATCAGCTGAATGTGCCCCCATCAGACCTCAGATCGGCTTAATGTGCCCCCATCAGACCTCAGATCGGCTTAATGTGCCCCCATCAGACCTCAGATCAACTGAATGTGCCCCCATCAGACCTCAGATCAGCTGAATGTGCCCCCATCAGACCTCAGATCAGCTGAATGTGCCCCCATCAGACCTCAGATCAGCTGAATGTGCCCCCATCAGACCTCAGATCAGCTGAATGTGCCCCCATCAGACCTCAGATCAGCGTATTGTGCCCCATCAGACCTCAGATCAGCATATTGTGCCTCCATCAGACCTCAGAGCAGCAGAATGTGCCCCCATCAGACCTCAGATCAGCTGAATGTGCCCCCTTCAGACCGCAGATCAGCTGAATGTGCCCCCATCAGACCTCAGATCAGCTGAATGTGCCCCCATCAGACCTCAGATCAGCAGAATGTGCCCCCATCAGACCTCAGATCAGCTGAATGTGCCCCCATCAGACCTCAGATCAGCTGAATGTGCCCCCATCAGACCTCAGATCAGCTGAATGTGCCCCATCAGACCTCAGATCAGCTGAATGTGCCCCCATCCACCTCAGATCAGCGTATTGTGCCCCATCAGACCTCAGATCAGCATATTGTGCCTCCATCAGACCTCAGATCAGCTGAATGTGCCCCCATCAGACCTCAGATCAGCGTATTGTGCCCCATCAGACCTCAGATCAGCGTATTGTGCCCCATCAGACCTCAGATCAGCAGAATGTGCTCCCATCAGACCTCAGATCAGCAGAATGTGCTCCCATCAGACCTCAGATCGGCTTAATGTGCCCCCATCAGACCTCAGATCGGCTGAATGTGCCCCCATCAGACCTCAGATCGGCTGAATGTGCCCCCATCAGACCTCAGATCAGCAGAATGTGCTCCCATCAGACCTCAGATCAGCTGAATGTTCCCCCATCAGACCTCAGATCAGCTGAATGTTCCCCCATCAGACCTCAGATCAGCAGAATGTGCCCCCATCAGACCTCAGATCAGCAGAATGTGCCCCCATCAGACCTCAGATCAGCAGAATGTGCCCCCATCAGACCTCAGATCAGCAGAATGTGCCCCCATCAGACCTCAGATCAGCAGAATGTGCCCCCATCAGACCTCAGATCAGCTGAATGTGCCCCCATCAGACCTCAGATCGGCTTAATGTGCCCCCATCAGACCTCAGATCGGCTTAATGTGCCCCCATCAGACCTCAGATCGGCTTAATGTGCCCCCATCAGACCTCAGATCGGCTTAATGTGCCCCCATCAGACCTCAGATCAGCTGAATGTGCCCCCATCAGACCTCAGATCAGCTGAATGTGCCCCCATCAGACCTCAGATCAGCTGAATGTGCCCCCATCAGACCTCAGATCAGCTGAATGTGCCCCCATCAGACCTCAGATCAGCATATTGTGCCCCCATCAGACCTCAGATCAGCAGAATGTGCCCCCATCAGACCTCAGATCAGCAGAATGTGCCCCCTTCAGACCGCAGATCAGCTGAATGTGCCCCCATCAGACCTCAGATCGGCTTAATGTGCCCCCATCAGACCTCAGATCGGCTGAATGTGCCCCCATCAGACCTCAGATCGGCTGAATGTGCCCCCATCAGACCTCAGATCGGCTGAATGTGCCCCCATCAGACCTCAGATCGGCTGAATGTGCCCCCATCAGACCTCAGATCGGCTGAATGTGCCCCCATCAGACCTCAGATCGGCTGAATGTGCCCCCATCAGACCTCAGATCGGCTGAATGTGCCCCCATCAGACCTCAGATCGGCTGAATGTGCCCCCATCAGACTCCATAATGGAAGCGCTTACTTGTATTCGCCTGATTACATAGAAACATAGAAGATTGACGGCAGAAAAAGACCACCTAGTCCATCTAGTCTGCCCTTTTATTATCCTTTTATTTTTATCTTAGGATAGATACATGTTTATCCCAGGCATGTTTAAATTCAGTTACTGTGGATTTATCAACCACCTCTGCTGGAAGTTTGTTCCAAGCTTCTACTACTCTTTCAGTGAAATAATATTTTCTAATGTTGTTCTTGATTTTTCCCCCAACTAACCTCAGATTGTGCCCCCTTGTTCTTGTGTTCTGTTTCTTATTAATAACACTTCCCTCCTGAACTTTATTCAGTCCTTTAACATATTCAACATGTACTAAGGCCGTCCCTGCTGGGCCCCCCCAGAGGTATTGGGCCCAGAGCATCGCCTCTCCTGCCCCCCCCCCCACCCCCCCAGTAGCTACGCCTCTGGGCCTGATGTATGAAAACTGTCTAGATCTAAGACTTTTTTTTGTTGCCCATAGCAACCAATCAGAGCTCCCCTTTGATTTCTCCAGAGCACTATATGAAATGAAAGGGGAGCTCTGATTGGTTGCTATGGGCAACAAAGAAACTTCTACACCTAGACAGTTTTCATACATAAGGCTCTAGGTGTTTTACATCAGCAGCAGATAGAAGCCATGAGAGCAGCTAACCTCTCCAAACATGAGCTCAGAGGAAACATAAAGCAGAAGAGAGAACATGCACTGGACATAAAGGGCAGTACACAGTCACCTCAACTAAAAGCCGAAATCCTTAGATCAGGAATAGAACAGACATTTATAGGACATTTCATCATTTTCACAAATTCTTATAAAAATATATTCAGCACTTATTGCACTGAACTAAATGTACTAATTCATTATATATTTTAGGAGTCGGAGTCGGTCCATTTTATACCGACTCCACCAAAATGGTGACCGACTCCACGACTCCGACTCCACAGCCCTGGTTTTCGGAACCATTTGAAGCTTTCAGGATCTGCTCCTAAGTAGTAGGTCATGGTGAACAGATCCTATGGTTTATGCCCGCCTAGTGGATGTCAGTACCATAGTCCAGGATCCATCACATATATAAATACATTACATATATAAATTCTTTGTGGCAATAATTGTAAATGAGTTTTTTTTTTTTTTTTTATCTTTTATAGGTTCGGCACAGAAGTACACAAAAGGTTTATGCAATGAAACTGTTAAGTAAATTTGAAATGATAAAAAGATCAGACTCTGCCTTTTTTTGGGAAGAAAGGGATATCATGGCCTTTGCAAACAGCCCGTGGGTAGTTCAGGTAATGTCGCACTTTTATTTTACTTATTTTTAATTAATTTTTTTTTTATTTTCAATTATCGTATTATTTCTATTTTGGTTTTCTCCATTTCTTTTAATTATTCCTATTTCTGGCATGTGTTGGGGGGATTTAGGTTCTGTAAAGGGAACCTCTTCTTAATTTCCGGAGAACCCCTTTAAAGTCCAACTGCCGATCCTTATTTCTACTGACATCTGTGGTCGTGGGAGAGTTGGGAGGCCCTCACATACATTAGATGGTCAGCCAGTGCCACTAAAGATGGTGGACAGGGCTGACCTTTATCTAATGCTTGTGGCCAGCTTGAGCAGATCAGCCCCAGCCCTTAAAGATCACCTGCAATTTTCTGGAGAAACCTGGCAATAAGTATTCAGCTTCCTTGTAGCGCCTCCACAGGGGAATTTAAGCATTACACTTTGCCCTTTTCATGCGTTTTCTGCACAGAATACGTGGCAAAAAGATAAAAACGCTTCTAAAAAATTCATTTCAACAGGAACCAAAACTTGCCTTTTTTTCCCATGCAGAAAGAACAGCATGGAAAAAAGAAGCAGCGTGCTCTGTCTTGGCTTGGAATCTGCACTGATCCTCCCATTGAAATGATCGAGAAGCTGAAAAAATGTGCCCAAAAACCGCACTGAATATCATTGCGGATTCCGCGCTGATTTTTTTTTCAATGTGTTTTTTAAATCTATTATGTGAATATATCCTTATGACCCTTAGGCCTCATGTACACGAACGTGTGCTGTCAGTTCCTGTGCTGTGGACCACAATTTGCGGCCACTGCATGCGGATCCGCATCTGAGGGTCCGCACTGCAAAAAAGTAGTGCATGCGCTACTTTCTTGCGGTGCGGAGGCACGGCCAGAAACACCACAGAAGCACGCCATAGTGCTTCCGTGGTGTTCCGATCCTTGCCTCCGCTCCGCATCTCCTGGATTGTGGACCCATTGAAGTGAATGCGGGCTGCACACGGCCGGTGCCCGTGTATAGCGGACCCGGCGTATGCGGGCCGCCATACGGGCACTGGCCGTGTGCATGAGCCCTTACCAGGAGTCCCTTCTATCAGAATTCTCTACCAGGGTATATGAACCAGGAAGCTCAGGATGATCAAAGGTTTAGATTCCTTCTAGATGGTTGCAGGGAATTGTGGGAGAAGATTGACAATTCTGTGTCATATGATGGATCCGAACAGTGCCCTATGGACCCTAATGGGTTATAATGGAGTCTATCAGAGATATATCATTTTGACCACGAGAATATATCAACCTTAAAGAAGAACTCCCGCAAAAATTTTTATTCTCTGACCTGTTAGAAAGGTGCATGATATAATCTGTAGTGATTGTCATTTTCTTATCAGAGGCTGAAATTGAGAGTTTCCACTCTCTTCTTATTGTAGCTGAGTCATGTGACCAACTCCCTGACCTCCAACTGACCCAGGACAGGAAGCCAGTCACTTCTCTATTCATTCCTATGAGACTGAAAGTGAGGCTCCCATAGGAATACATAGAAAATTAGACTTCTTCTTTAAACAACAAGGGAAGAATACTCTTGGTATAAATATACTAATTCTTCATTCTTTTCCTTGACATTTGCTTATTAATAAAGCTGTGCTGTGTGTACTGCACTATGGTATATGCAGGAGAGATGACCACGTATTGCATCTTACAGCTGTATTGTGCCTTCCAAGATGAGAAGTACCTCTACATGGTGATGGAGTACATGCCTGGTGGAGACCTCGTAAACCTTATGAGCAACTACGATGTGCCTGAGAAGTGGGCAAAATTCTACACCGCCGAGGTGGTCCTGGCCCTCGACGCCATTCACTCCATGGGCTTGATCCACCGAGACATCAAACCAGACAATATGCTACTGGACAAGTATGGCCACCTGAAGCTGGCGGACTTTGGCACGTGTATGAAGATGGACGAAGTAAGTAAAGGGATGATGATGATTTACCGGCTGCTTGTGATTTCTTCACCTGCAGAAATTGTGTGATGTCTCAGTCCGTACACTCCGTCTTGTAGTGGTTCTGACCGAATATATGATTACAGTGTAAACTATATAATAATCTAAGCAATGGGGGGGGGGTCATCTTAATCCAGTAGATTATAAATTAAAGTGTGTATTCTCTTTTGAGCGCCATTACTGTTTACATGTAGAATCTAGTACAGAGCTGCATTTACAGTTCTATAGGCTTCAGAGCTGAAAGCTCTCTGCCTCCTTTGATTTATGCTTGTGTGCTTTGAGCTTTCTTGTCTTTACATTACCCATTGTCCAGCCTAATAACTAGCCATAAACAGCATCCAGGTCTAATGCAGTAATTTATCTTCACCATCCATGGTGATCTGTGGTTTTCAAGGTGTTAATGTCACTACCTCTGGTGTTGTAGGTCAGTGAAGGGGTTAATGTCGGTATACTTTGTGGTTTAGGGCACAGAGGAGGTCAATTCCAGTATTTCCGGTGGTCTAGAGCAGGGAAAGGGTTAATTATACATTATTCCTGGTGACCTAAGGAAGTTATTCGGTTGGTGTAAGGTTTGCTACTGGTCTAGGTCAGAGAAGGGGTTAATTATATAGTATCCCTGGTGGTATAGGGCAGTAAAGGGGCTAACGTCAAGGTTTTGGCTATATATTGCTTTCTGTAGGTGATGGTTAAGCACCGTTGTCACCTATAGATAACGGTAAACCTTCATACTCGCCTCTAGATGCTTTTCGTCATTCAGTGGCCTGGTCTAGATTTAAAGGGGTTTTCCAGGACTTTCAGTATCTGATCGGTGAGGGTCCGACACCCGGGACCTCCGCCGATCAGCTGTTTGAAAAGGTACCGGCGCTCCTGTGAGTGCCGCTACCTTCTCGCAGCTTACCAAGCCTAGCGCCATACATTGTACAGCGTCTGTGCTTGGTATCGTGCTCAGCCCCATTCACTTGAATGAGGCTGAGCCGCTCCTAGGCCATGTGACCGATGAACGTGACGTCACTGGCCTAGGAAAAGCTAAGAGAAGGCTGTGGCACTCATGGGAGCGCCGGTGCCTTCTCAAACAGCTGAACGGCAGAGGTCCCGGTTGTCGGCCCCCACTGATCAGATACTGATGACCTATCCTTAGAACAGGTCATCAGTAGTAAAGTCCTGGAAAACCCCTTTAAAGCTTTCACTGGTTTGATTAGAAATTCTATTGTTGGTTATGAATGTTTCTGGGAAAGTTGGGTGACAACCAATATTTGTACAGCTTTTCTAGACGCATACGTTTTTAAGAACGATTGTAGTCTGACTCTGTGGGGTTATTCACACAGCCATTTTTTATGACGGCCAGTGAATAACGGACGTTAAAAAATAGGGCGTCCTATTTTGTCCATTTTTATGGACCGTTTTCTAACAGCTGCTTCTCAGAAAAGCATCAGTGAAAAAAAAAAAAAAGGAGCGTTTTTCCATATTTTACTGCCGTGTGACTGTAGCCTTATAGCCACTTCTCCGTCATCACTGTATGAATAGACAGGATTGCTGTTCAGGTGTTTGGGTTACAGCCTGTTTGCATTCCCGTAATGAAAAAGCGATTTAATAAAATGTTTAAAGGGGTTATCCAGGAATTGATAATGATGGCCTATCCTCCGGATAAGGGCTCATTCGCACAAGCGGATGGTCTTTGTGCCCGTTCTGTGGACTGCAGATAGCACGCCACAATGCCCGAGCAGCAGCCATGTGAACTCCGTGCTGCGGTGCGGACCCCTTGACTTGATTGGGTCCACGATAGATAGGACATGTCCTATCTTTTCCAGTGTGGAAGCACAGACCCGAAAGCCTATGGAAGCACAGACCCGAAAGCCTATGGAAGCACAGACCCGAAAGCCTATGGAAGCACAGACCCGAAAGCCTATGGAAGCACAGACCCGAAAGCCTATGGAAGCACAGACCCGAAAGCCTATGGAAGCACAGACCCGAAAGCCTATGGAAGCACTTTCATGGGCTTCCTATCTTTTGCCGTATCTTGTGGATCGCCGACCCATTCAAGTCAACGAGTCTGTATCTGCAGCACAGAGTTCACATGGCCGATACCAGTGTATTGCAGACCCGCTGTTTGCGAACCACAATACGGACCCCATGGTCATACTGACGCGTGAGTGAGCCCTTAATCATCATTATCACATCAGGGCGGCCCGGTTCCCGGCACGTCCGCCAATCAGCTGTTTCAGGGAGCTGCCGCGCTCACCGGATCTCTGAATGACTTGAATGGTGCTGAGCTGCTACTAGGGCATGTAACGGACGTACGATGACATCACATAGCCTAGGGAGAGGCCGCGAAGCTCCAGCCTCTTCTAACAGCTGATTGGTGGGGGGTCCTGGGTGTCGGAGCCTTAAGGTCCTTTTACACGGGCCGATTATCGGCCGAAAAATCGTTCCTAGGAACGCTAGTGCCGATAATCGGCCCGTGTAAAAGTGGCCCTAATCAGCCGACGAACGAGCAAAACGATCGTTCGTCGGCTGATTGGATCTTTTGTAGAAACCAAAAGATCCGATCTGTCGGGCGCACATCGCCCTGTGTAAACAGGAGATGTGCGCCTGACAGTATGGAGCTTCCCGGCCGCACGAGCGATACAGCGATCACTCGTGCGGCCCGGCGCTCGATTCGTCGGGCCGTGTAAAGGCTCCCTGCCCGAGCGCCGATATCGCTGATCGGCGCTCGTACAGGGAGAATAATCGGCCCGTCTAAAAGGGCCTTTACTGATATTGTTGACCAGAGAATAGGTCATCAGTATAAATTCCTGGATAACCCTTTTTAAGTCTTACAGGGGTATTCTCATCTTAGACAATGGGGGCATATCGCTAGGATATGCCCCCATTGTCTTATAGGTGCGGGTCCCACCGCTGGGACCCGAACCTATATCGAGATCAGAACGGGGAACGCTGCACCTGGAGGACCCCAGATTTCCGTATGCGCAGCCCCTGCTCCCATTCATTTCTATGTAGCCGAAGTAGCCGAGCCAGCGCTCTGCTGTTTTCGCCGGCCCCATAGAAATGAATGGAGGGTAGCTGCGCATGCGCAGTGCACGTTTTTTCAGTTTGGGGGCTCCGTTCTCGATACAGGTGTGGGTCATTGCGATATGCCCCGTCTAAGATGAGAATACCCCTTCGTGCATGTTTAAAGATGGCGCCTGCTCCTGAATGGACGTCACGGCCGCGGGTGAACTGCCGATTTATACGATTATATATATTTAGCGACTGGCAGTAATGGCGATCGCGGACATTTAACCCTTCGGATACCGCGGTCAATCCTGACCACGGCATCCGACGGCTTAAAACACCGGAAGCGCGCGCTACCGGTGTTACTCCGGCTTCCCTGTGTGGCGATTGGGGGAACCGGAGTATGTATGTAGTCAATGACAGGAGACTGCTGCATAGACTTTCCTATGGAGCCCTTCTGTGTAATAGGAAAGCAGTAAAATCCTCATAGACTCCAGTGCTAATGCATTGGAGTCCAGGATATAAGCAATCAGATGATTGCTTGTTATAGTTCCCTATGGGAACTATAAAAAAGTGTAAAAAAATTTAAATAAAGTTAAAAAAAAAAAAAAAAAATTAAACATAAAAGTTCAAATCACCCCCAAAATAAAAGTAGTAAAAAAAAAAAAAAAAAATACACATCATGGGTATCGCTGCGTGCGAAAACTCCGTACTATAAAAATTTCTTTCCCGTACGGAAAACAGCGAAACGGAAAAAAAGTCAAAATGGCCGATTTGCTATTTTTTGTCGCTTTTTTTTCTAAAAAAAAAATTAAATAAAAAGCGATCAAAAAGTCATACACACCCCAGAATGGTATCAATAAAAAGTTCAGATCGCCCGGCAAAAAATGAGCCCCCATACAGCTCCGTACACATAAATACCAAAAAGTTATAGGGGTCAAGATATGACAAAAAAAAAAAAATCCAACTTTGTAATTATTTTATCACAACGCAGGAGGAACTATACATATTAGGTATTGCCGGATTCGTACTGAACTGTAGAATGAAAGTAACTGGTCAGGTTTAATGAACATTTAACGCCGTAAATAAAACACGTAAAACTGTTGAGAAATTGCCTTTTTTTTTTGGCTATTTCGCCCAGTTAGGAATTTTTTTTCCCACTACACCATATGCAATATTAAAGGGTTTCTGTCACCAGTTTTGGGCATATAAAACAGGATGACATTTGCAATGTGCAAATGTCACCTGATGCCCAATCTGGTAATCATTTTTTTACTGGTGTCCCCGTTTTTGTAATAAATCAACTTTTGTGATATGCAAATTAATCTTACTAGGTGCAAGGGGCGGTAACCCTGCACCTAGTAGCGCCGTTTCCCTACCTTTATTCACGACCCCTTGCTTGTGATGGACAGGGCCAGGCAGCTCTCTCTATCTGCTCCTGGCCCTGTCCGTGCTGGAAATCCCGCGCCTGCGCTGTGCAGCCTTCATTCGGCGCAGTGAGTGCCGCTGGCTGCCTGGCTCCCGGCTTCCTCACTGCGACTGCGCCGATGATGTCACACCACACCCGGAAGAGAAGGCGGCGCGTGCAAATGTCATCCTGTTTTATATGCCCAAAACTGGTGACAGAAACCCTTTAAATTGTGGCGTTGGAGAGTACAACTTGTCCCGCTAAAAAACAAGCCCTCATACAGCTATGTGAACCGAAAAATAAAAAAGTTATGGTTGTGTGAAGGCAGGGAGCGCAAAACGAAAACGGGGGGGAAAAAACCCCTCTTAAGTATTTTCAGAAGCGATGCTTGTGAGAGATTTTATTTTTTTGTGCCTTTTTGGGCAGGTTTTTTTTTTTACTATGTATTTTGTAAAGCATTTCTTTTTATAAAGGCTTTGCTTTTTTTTTTTTTTTTTTTTTTCTGCGTCGTTATCCAGTTTTTTTCAATCTGAGCTAAAGCCAGTCGTGGACCCGGTAGAAAGAAGAAACACAAGTCCTTCCTTTTATATTTCCAGTTCCTTTTGCATCTTCTTTTGGCTTCAGCTAGAAAAATTGCATAAAAAAACTTCATCAAACTCTGTGTGATTCCTTTAGTAGGGAGACTCGGTAATTGCTTACTGCAGTGTGTCGCTCGGGCTGAGCTCAGCATCTCTCCGCCGGATCTCTTTACGATGTGTGGATGTGCACTTAACAAGCTCGTTAGGTTTGGTTTTGTCTCCTAATTATAAATCGGCAGCCATTGGTCTGCATTGGGGTCTGATGGCCGCTAATTGCCGGGTGGTTTCCTCATCTTTACATGTCTGGGTATATAATCCCCCCCACCCCAGTGTCACAATGAAGGCTCAGTCTATGCACATTCCAGGTGCACGAGCCAGAGACCTGTATTAAATTCTTCCTGCAGCCGTCACCGCTTCCGCTCCTGAGGGCTCGGCACTTTTTTTTAAGAACACAATGTGCCAGCCAGCGCTCCGGCTCACACAGATCTTGCCATGTAGGAGCAGGGTATATGTGTGGAATGAGGCCGATTAATAGAATATCTAAGGGATTCTTTTTGGGATGATGAAATGTATTGCGTTGCTGATAGCGCCAGCTAGTGGTTATGTCATGGTATAGCATTGTCAGTAAACCCGGTGTTATTTCTGGAGTAGTTATTAATACGTTTTAATTGCTGTTTCTTTCTCTATTGGCAGCGTAGGGCAGCAGATCTTCCACCCTGATGGTGCGCTCACACGAGGCGCATGCGCTGCAGATCCTCATCTGTAACTTGTTTTATACGAGCAGTATAGAGGATGAGATTGAGGGCTCATTCCGAAGACCGTATCTGTTTTACGATCTGCAAAACACGGATACCAGCCATATGCGTTCACGGAATGGCCAGCCCTATGATAGAAATGCGTATTCTTGTCCGCAAAAACGGACAAGAATAGGACATGTTCTATCTTTTTTTTCCTGGGCATACGGGCCGTTGAAATGAATGGGTCTGCGCCCGTTCCACAAAATGGAATCGGACACTAATATACAGTCTTCTGGTTGAGCCCTAAAACTCATCCACACAACGCGTGGGAAATCAAAGTCATGTCAATTTTTATTCTGCACATTCACCGTGGATTTAACCCTTTGCAATGCGTAGGGTAAAATCTGTAACTAATCCGGATTGTTTCCACTGCATTTTCCGGATAGACCATCAATATCAGATTGCTCAGGTCTGACACCCCACGTCAGTCGGCAGTTTAGCTTTTTGCTCTGTCCATTGTGTGGTGGACGGAGGTGGTAATGGCAGGACTGTTCCCATTGAAGTGGATAGAAGCAGTGCTGCAGTTACCAGCCCTGTCCACTATACACCGGATGGCGCTGTCTACTTCTGGAGCTGACCTCCGGTGTGGAGCTACAAGGTAACAGCTGATCGGCCTGGTGTCACGCCCCCGCCGATGTGATCAAGCATAGATAATATTGGAGGTTTGGGGAATTTTCTTTAAATTTATTTATTTATTTTTTCTTCATATGACACCTTTTCATTAGACAAAAAAAAAAAACACACACAAACACCCAAAACAGACTGAACAATCAAAAAGAAGCTTAAACAGTCAAAAACGAGAACAATATATAAAATATCACAGATCACATAGAACATACGACCCTCGTGATCCTCCCCAGCTGAGGGTGGAAGAGTGGTCTAACTGGGGGATTGTGTGTTCTCCTCGTACAGCCCGCTCTCCGTGATTCAGATGGTCCACTGCCTCCAGTGAGTGCCGGGACACGCATACATTCCAGAGTGATTGTCACCATCGTTAGTAGGTTTTAATTTTTTATTAACCCAGGCACGAGAATACAGGGCTAGACATCTCGTCTAGTCTAGATGTGTAGCTCCAAGGGCTGTTACAAGAGTGGTGCTCTAAGGGCTCAGTCTGATCCCTTGGTTCTCTAAACCAGCTCATTTCCATATTACTAAAAACACAAATATCTTGGCAACGGTTCTACCTACCGATATAACAAAGGTGTTGTTTTAATCAGCATGATCAACCCTACCAGCCAGTATCCTTGTTTAATAGGGTTAAACGTGCTGACAGATACTCTTTAAAGCCGATCACTGGAGGTTCCCAACAAGTGGACTCTTACCAAGTATTGTTGTTCTAGCGAGGACTGTCTAGCACAGAATCATTACTTGTTAATCTAAAAAGTGGGTATCGTCCAACCTTTTTAAAATGGATGAAAGCTGATTTCTGATTGGCTGGCTGCAGAGACTCCTGGCGAAGAGCCGATTTTGCAAGTGGAATTTATTGACGGCTGCTCATTTCTTCTGCAGTGGCCACTAGAGGGGATATGTGGTACTACATGTGGCTATGTAAACCTATTACATGTACAGTCTGGGCTGTGCAGGCCAGAGCGGGAGACTCTGCTTGTTAGCAGGCGTGGCCCCAGAGGGGATCTTGAGTAGGAGGGTGTCCATATACCCTGATGTGGAAAGTGGATGCCAAGTGAAACGGAGCTTTCGATAAATCTAAAAATGATTGATTAGCCCTCAGTTATTTGAAGACGTCTCGTGTACCTCTAGGTTATGTTTCGTAAATCAAATATTTGCCCGTGATAACCCTCATTAACCCTTTTTGGGCAGCGGTACACAGAGATAGTGTATTGGAAAATGGAAATAATTGTTGCTTGCACAACCCAAACATATAAATGTAGTTAAGTGCCATTTAACAAGGTGCTGAAGGCTTTTCCAGGAGCGGCGGGCTGTCCCACCGCATGTTTTTACTAGAGCCTGGCACTGGGTTTTATTGAGCGCTGGTCTGGCAGTGCCCTGAAGTAAGCCGGCGTTGTGGTTAGCCGTACAAGATAAGCGGCGGATATCAGTTGCCTCGGGAAACAAAGGCATTTATTTAGCTGGGAGAACGCGTTCCAGTGTCAATATTCCCCGCACGAGCTTCTGGTCGTCTCTGTAAATGGGATCGTGATGAGTAACGTTTCGCTAGGTGTGCGGAGACGCGACTCTGCTGGCACCGGCTGGGTCTAGATGACGGACGGGCTGGAGCTCCACACTTGTTGTGCTTGGCATTGATTGCCCTATGAAAATAAAGAAGATTAAAATGGGAATATAAGCTTTTAAAGGGAACCTATTCTCAGGATTTAGGCCTCCAACCTCTTATCCAGGACAGTCACGGCTTCCCAATATAATCCCCTTGTACAGCCTGCATGATTTGGTGTAATGCGGCATTCCAGTGGGAAGGAGTCAGTCATCACAAACCACCTACAGGACACAGAAGGAGACCAACAGTCCTCGGCCGGTGGCCTCTGGGGGTGGTTTGTGATGACCTACGAAATTAGCGAGATGTTCGACAGGGCAGAAAGGGGACCGGCCAGCGTGACTCTAAAGGAGAGTGGCTCCTCCCCTATGACTCTTGGCAGGCATTGACATACAGCAATCAAACTTCTTTACCTGCACTATGGTGAATTGCTCATAATACACAAGATCGTTGTTGACTGTCGCCTTCCTGGATAACAGATTCGGGGGTCTAAATCCCGAGGACAGGTTCCCTTTACAGGCAAGTGCTTAAAGGAGAACTCTAGCTGTCTCCAGTAGCTCCCTCACCTTTTACACTAATAGAAGAACAGAATGTAATACTGTAAGGGCACTGCAAGTGTCCTCAATGAGAAGCCACCACCAAAAACCTCTGGCAGCGTCTTATCTCCCATGAGAACAAAGGATCGGGCATGTTGAAATCCAACATGCCCAACCCTTCTTCCCTCGTTTGCCATCGAGGGAGAGTCAGTAAACCACCATACATGTTAGGTGTTGGCTGGTTAAAGGGGTTCCCTGAGCAACAAGAGTTGACGGCAGAAGGGTTACTCTGCTCCGCCTTTCCACTGCCGTTATGACGCTGCCCTATTGGTAGTTGGTGGGGTCCAGTGGCACCCATCATTTTGACAGATGTGGCTGTGGGTTGTGGAAATGTGAAGCTAATTTAAAAGAATGAAATATCAAAAACTACCTTTTTTAAGCTGCCTGTGTATTTGTTAGTTCTTTATTTTAAAGTGCTCCCAGCATTTTGGGGAAAATGTGCATATTGGACAAGCGCCTTTAAAAATGAATTGGAAACCCTGAGGTCAGTTTGAACAGAGTCTGACAAAGCCATCTTTTTCTTCTTGGTATAACCCCCTTCAGTATGGCACTGTGCTTATTGGAACTCACAATGCCCACCCTCAAACAAATGTCCTGAAATACGTGTGTGAACATGTGGCATCTGGCCAGCATAGCCCCACTACGGAGACCTACAGATCAGAACTGTCAGGACGGGCTGCGTTTCAGTGTTACAGTGCAGGCTGTACGGATTGTAGCTCGCTGCATATATGGTCATGCCCCAGAAATGTTTAGTGGTCATGCCCCGGGAATGTTCTACTACAGATTTAGGTAGATGTCTTCAGCACGCTTACTCCAGTTATGAGTAATGGGATGACTGCGGCCTGTTCTGTATCGGCACAGTGCCTCTCCTGCTGTGAGCTGAACAGCTGAGTCATACGAGACTGGTTCCCTTAGGCTAAATGCACACGATCAGGATTGCGTACGGAAAATCCGCACCATAGGTCATGTATATCGTATTCTTTGAGAATTTGAAATTCTCATGCACACGATGCAGATTTTTTCCGTGCGGATTTTAAAATCCACAGCATGTCAATTTATTTTGTTTTTCCTGACCGGATTTTCTCCCGTCAAATCGGAACAGGAAAATCTGCACCAAATCCGCATCTAAATCCACACAAATTGATGCCAATTGACCTCCAGGATTTCCCTGCAAAAACCTGCAGATTTCAGTGCAGATTGTCCACACATAAATCCCGAACGTGTTCATTTACCCTTAAAAAAAGAACTCCCGACAAAAATTTTATTCCATGTCCTGCTAGAAATGTACATGATATAATCTGTAGTGAATGTCATTTTCTTACCAGTGTCTGGATTTTTGAGTTGTATCATCCTGAAGTTTCTTATCTGTGTCATGTGACCAGCAATTTGACCCACCAACTCACACATAGACTTCTAATTATAGAAGTCTAATTCTCTATGTATTCCTATGAGACTGAAAGTGAGGCTCCCATAGGAATGAATAGAGCAGTTACTGGCTTTCTGTCCTGGGTCAGTCGGAGGTCAGGGAGTTGGTCACATGACCCAGCTACAATAAGAAGAGAGGTTTTTACTCACAGAAACAGTCACTGATAAGAAAATGACAATCACTACAGATTATATCATGCACCTTTCTAACAGGTCAGAGAATAAAAATTTTTGCAGGAGTTTTCTTTAAAGCGCCTTCACTTGCTCATCGAAAATTCAGCGACTGAAAATCGGTTCCCTTCACCTGATAGGGACTTTCAGAACTCCATGTGCTTTCAGTCCCCAGTCAGATGAATGGAACTGATTTTCAGTCGCGGAAATTTCTGCATCAAAATCTGCAGCGTGTGAAGGCGCCCTAAGGGAACCAGTGCCTGTTAATTATAGTCTGTGTCCCTGGCAACCAGTCGGACTCGGGTCCTCAGCTAAAAACGATCGCCACGGAACGGAGAGCAGAAAAAGAGCAGTGACAGCTGAAAGGGCTAAAAACATACATTACCTTATGTCTAAGGGTCCATTCACACGTCCGTAAGTGTTTTCCGGTCCACATATGGCCGGCCCTATGATAGAAATGCCTATTCTGGTCCGTGATTGCGGATAAGAATAGGACATGCTCTATATTTTTGTCTGAGCCGCTGAACGGAACTACAGATGCGGAGAGAGCACACGGTGTGCTGTCCACATCTTTTGCGGCCCTATTGAAATGAATGGGTTCGCATCCGTTCCGCAAAATTGCGCAAAACCACGAATGTGTGAGTGGCCCCTTATTGACATGTTAATAATATTTTGTTAAAATTACATTTGTGTCTCTAAATTATTTTTTCATATGGACAGTGTGCAAGAAGAGAAATTTTTTTGGTTTTGTGGTAGTTATTATTATTATTATTATTATTATTATTATTATTATTATTCTTTATATTTTATTATTTTATTATATTTGATTATTATTTTATTTTTATTTATATATATTTATATATTTTATATATTTTTATATATATATATATATATATATATATATATATATATATATATATATTATTATTATTATTATTATTATTATTATTATTATTATTATTATTATTATTATTATTATTATTATTATTATTATTATTATTTTTTTTTTTTTTTTTTTTTATTTTATTTTTTTTTTTTTATTTTTTTTTTTTCAATGTTCACCGTGCAGTGTCAGGTCATGGAAAATTAAGGGGTTAAAGGGGTTTTCCCATGATTGATTTAAAAAATTAAAATTGGACATCATATAATACATGACAATCTCTTTTTAACAAAGCTAGAACCAGCCCTGTACCTCACATGGGTCCAGAGATCTCCCCATTCATTGCTCCAATTGTTTTGCTAGATTTATTTTAGGATGGCAGCTCAGGGGGTGTGTCCTTGCTGCTACCTCTTTCCCTGTAACTATCACAACTTCTAACAGAAGATAGGGCTGGTGACCATTTTAAACTGAGCACGTGCGACCACCTCAGTGAGGTAGACGGAGAAATAAGGAAAAGAAGAAACAGCAGATGGCGCTCTACAGATACATTTTATTGAATAGCTTCCTTGTTTTGTAATGACATTCAATTTCAGAAGTATTCAGATCCAGGTGCTGCTTTGAAAAATGTAGAATATAATTTGCAGGACAACCTCTTTAAATGGTTTACCCCGTCATTTTTATATTCTCATTCCTGAACTGCTGTTCAGGTCTCATGCACGCAACTGTATTTTTTGCATGTTTTTTTTGCAGATGGCACACTAACCCATTCATTTCTATGGGGCCATTCACCTGTATTTTTGGTGGACCCGTGTGTCCGTTACGCAGATGATAGAACATGTCCTATTCTTGTCCTTATTGCAGATGAGAATAGTCTGTTCTATTGATGGGAGTGAGAAAAATACAAAGTGTTGATTGCGGACCGAAATATGGACACGGCCCAAGGATATGCCATAACTGTCCGTTAGATGCGGGTCCAACCTCAGGAACCCTTCCAAGAACGGGGCCTCACCATGAATGGAGTGCGCATGCGCAGTGTACTCTCCCTTCACTGCTATGGGACATAGAGGCGAATAGAAGGTTTCTGCAGATGTCCACTCTGGTCTCTCCACTTTTCTTGAGGTAGGAGCAGGTCCAAAAGGTGGGGACCTGCTCTTGTTGGACCTTTTTTTGTCCTACCCAGTCAATAAGCCATAAATGTCCCAGATGAGAATCCCCCCGTAATGCATGTTTGAATGCACCCGCAGTGTTTATGGCGTCAAAAATAAGTTTCCCAGTTTTTCACCCCCCCCCCCCCATGCTGCTGCTCCTAATCTGTGCTGCTGGTAGTGCGCTCTACAAAATTACAGCTATACCAGACTTGTATGTACTTTTGCAAAAGCCCAGGTGTGTATTACAGCCGGCTCCCCACAGCAGATGCCATAGTAGGGGGTCTGCACTGCCACCATGATGTACAGTTATGTACTGTTTGTGTGAATAGTGCAGGCAGGTGTTAGGGGTTTGAGATCCTTTCATTTCACGCTCAGCAGAGTCATTTCCAGTTCTGTAAGCTTTGTTATCGTCTCTAGGAAGACGTCTTCCATTAGTCTCTTAAAGGGGCAGATAAGACTGGATGCAGGAGATGTTGGACGGAGCACGTCAAGGCCAGCCAAAAATGGAACATGAGTCACCGCTGACTAAGCTTGCAGCGTTTCCGGTCACAGTGCGGGCCTTCCTGTCACCACATTGACTTGTACAGAATGGAAATCCTCATGGTGTTCCAAAACAATAGTATTAGTAATATGAATGGGATTTTTTCTATGTACAGTATACATACATTATCTCACGAAAGTGAGTACACCCCTCAGATTTCAATATATCTTCATGGGACAACACTGAACATCTCACACTTTGGTGTGCCCTCAAAATAACTCAACACACAGCCATTAATGTCTAAACCTCTGGCAACAAAAGTGAGTACACCCCTAAGTGACCATGGCCAAATTGTGCCCAAAGTGTCAATATTTTGTGTGGCCGCCATTATTTTCCAGCTCTGCCTTAACTCTCCTCGGCATGGAGTTCTCTAGAGCTTCACAGGTTGTCACTGGAATGCTCTTCTGCTCCTCCATGAGGACATCACGGAGGACAGTGGATGTTAGAGACCTTGCGCTCCTCCACCTTCCGTTTGAGGATGCCCCACAGATGCTTAATAGGGTTTAGGTCAATCTGAAGCACTCCCCATCAATGTCCCACCTGCTAGGCTAGCCCTCCTTCAGAATAAATTCCACTATACATGGCGGACCCAATCCATTAAATACCTGGGAATACACCTTCCTCCACATTATTCGCACCTGTATAAGGCAAATTTTCCCCCCTTACTTGCGGAAATCAACTCTCTTTTTGCAAAGTGGAAAAACCTTCCACTTTCACTTCTGGGCAGAGTAGCGGCCATTAAGATGTCTATTCTCCCCAAATTACTTTACTTGTTCGAGACTCTCCCAGTGAAGGTCCCAGCTTCCACATTGCGCTCTATACAATCAGCTTTCGTCAAATTTGTCTGGAACTATAAACGACATAGATTGTCTAAGCGAATCCTGACGGCCCCTCTCCTAAGGGGAGGTTTGGCTCTCCCTGATATCGCATCTTATTATTATGCGACCCACTTGAGGCATGTAGTCTCTTGGTCCACTTTTCATTCCTATAATCGTTGGACAGAAATAGAGCGGTTGTGGTTGGCACCGACCCATCTAGGGACGATGATTTGGGGACCTGTGCCCTCGATCCCCCCCATCAGGTCTTCTTGGCCCTATGTTACACACGAGAGATATTTGGTATGGGACTAGAATCAGATATGGCCTGGCGACTCTCGCCTCCCCACTCTCTTTGTTTCTCTTTACCCCTCACCTTCCTGATAGCTCAGGAGCGGGAATGGTTAGACCGTGGTTAGCTGCAGGACTCTATCGCCTCCTGGATTTGAAAGATCCTTTTACTAATCTGATCCTCTCTTTTGAGGATCTTCAAGCGAAGCACTCGATCCCCTGTACTCTGAGGTACCAATATTATAAGATCCTCCATTATTGTAAGGGTGTGTTGGGATCTTTAATGGTTCCTGCTCTGACGCCATTTGAGCGCATCTGCGCAAGATCTCCTTCATCTAAGGGCCGCTTATCTCCGATATCTATCAAGTGATTATGGATTTTGAGTTCCCCCCAGATATTAAACATCCCTATATGCTTAAATGGGAAAATTGGCTTCAAAGGGAGCTCACACCGGAGATCTGGCGGTCTATCTGGAGGAGGGCGCATATCAGTTCCTCCTCTGTAGTATATAAGGAGAACCAATTGAAGATTCTTTTTCTCTGGTACCATACTTCGGCTGTTCTACATGTGATTTATCCAGGGACCCCAGATCTTTGTTGGCGATGCTCTCAGTCGGATACCACAGTATTCCATATCTTTTGGTCATGCCCCCTTCTTTTGCCATTTTGGCGGTGTGTACAGAGGTTTGCCCGGATAGTTTTGGAAACTGAAACTCCTGAATGTGGTCCCGCGGGGTATGAGGGGTTGTGATGCCAGGCTGCTCCTTCATATAGTCACTGCCGCTAAATGTCTAATTGCTTTACATTGGAAACGTCCTATCCCTCCCTCAGACATAGATCTATATTCTCAGATACAGGAGATTAGATCACTGGAATTTTCTGTGGCCCAGCAAAGAAAGTCTACTGACAAATTTCTAAAATCTTGGCACTCCTGGGACGCTAAGAGGCATTTATTGATTTCATGATCTATAAGAGACACATTGTTTGTATGTTAAGTCATCCTTTGCTTATACAGATTTTGTCTAATTATATGGCATTATGGTTCACTTTAGTATTGTACATGATATGTTTTAAGTATTGATCGAAAACTTAATAAATTCTAAATGGGGAAAAAAAAAAAAATAGGGTTTAGGTCTGGAGACATGCTTGGCCAGTCCAGCATCTTTACCCTCAAGGCAGTGGTTGTCTTGAAGATGTGTTTGGGGTCGTTATCATGTTGGACTACTGCCCTGCGGCCCAGTTTCCGAAAAGGAGGGGATCATACTCTATGAAATGGTGCTAAATGGGAACAACTAACAACAGCTCTGGCGAACTCGGCCTGACCTTGTATTTATATGGTCACTCATTCATTTGAATTGCCGCCATATAATATTGGCTGCTGCAGGGAAAATACGTTGCCGGTCGTCTCTTCTCCCTACGGTGCCAACTTGAGGTTTCAGAAGACGGATCAGTAGTGACTGACTGGTTGCCAGGAAGACTTCCATTTTAAAATACACTTATCTGATTATATTATAGACATTTGAAATATTGCAGTTTTCATAGGATTAATAGAACAGACACTTGTTAGCTTTGCTGTGTAGACTGGGACAGAATCATCAGAGACTTGGGGGATGTATTGATTTTATGATGAAGTTATGATAGTAAAGGCTGATACTGAAGGTGTCAATCGGCTACAAACTGTTCTTTCTCAGTGACTGCCCGATCAGTAAACTACAGCAGAGATGGAGATGAATGATCACTACTGTGATTATACTGCCTAGAAGTGAACAATCTTTTTGTACAGTCGCTAGACAAAAATTGCCACCTCGTGAAAAGGTGCTCACACTCCATCCATGCAAGACATTCTCAAAGGTGTCACCGACAAATGTTGGTTGAGAAGTATCCCCGCCTCATAGCGACACATTTAAGAGGAAGTGGAATGTGCGGTTATCATACAAATTTAACAGTTCTGTATATTATAATCTTACTTTTTAAAGTCTGTATCACTCACTACGTTTTACTATGTACCTCGTATCCAGGTCCTCAGATTGTGCCAGACTTTAATCAATTGCCTTTTGCCTGCTGCAGGGCATACACTTTATAGGGAGGGTGCTGTACTAATACGCACATTCACTGACGCAAAAAAGACTCACTCACTCTGTTTTCCTGATGTCCTAGACAGGTATGGTGCGTTGTGACACTGCCGTTGGAACACCAGATTACATATCACCTGAAGTGCTGAAGTCTCAAGGAGGAGATGGCTACTACGGACGGGAGTGTGACTGGTGGTCGGTTGGGGTCTTCCTGTTTGAGATGCTGGTTGGTAAGTGAAGACACCATCTAAACGATATCCAGTTAGTCCAGGAAACATTGTAATCCTTGAAATAGCGTGACCAGATTGTCTTTGTTCCAATGCATCTATAATTTAAAAAAAAACAAATGAAAACTTTGGAAATTGTCTTGATTAAAATTCTTTTGTGCCTACAGATGCCATGCAGATGTATGTGTTTCCATGGTAACAGACTACAAACATCCCCTGTGTAGTCTGACCCTGCTGTCATTTTCTTTTCCATCTATGTACCATTTTTCGCTTTATAAGACACACTTTTTTCGCCCCAAAAGTAGGGGGAAAATTGCAGTGCGTCTTATAAAGCGAATACTAGTGAGCGCTTCCATTATGGTAGTATATATTAGGTGTCAGGACCCCCGTCAGACCTCAGATCAGCCGACCCAGCCCCATAAGGATAAAATAAAAAAACTCTTTCACCTCTCCTGTGCCGCGGCTCCGCTCCGGATCCGGCGCTCCTCTGTCTTCTCCGGGCCGGCTCTGCACTGTCCTGACCGTGTACAGCGTCAGGACGTAGTGCACGCACTATGACCTGATGCTGCACACAGTCAGGTGACAGGTGGCTGATGGGGGTCTGATGTGATGTCCTGAAATTTTGGGGGGTCTGATATGAAGTGTGATGAAAAATATTTTTTTCTTATTTTCCTACTCTAAAATCTGGGGTGCGTCTTATTAAGCGAAAAATACGGTATATTAGTAAGAATTGGGTTACAGATTGAGTGTTACCGCGGGATCAGACTGCACAGGGTTTGTCTGTTACCATGGAGACACAGGTCTGCATATGTGCTGTACAGACAAAGCAATAGGCGATTGGCAAGAAAGAGAACCATCTCACTAGCGCCACCTCTTGGAAGTGGCTCCCTATGAGTCAAGATTCAACTTTCCAACAAGCCTTGGCATTTGACAAGGGAATATGGCCAAGCTAGATATCCATCTGTAGACAGCTGTTTCGGGGTGCTTGCCCTTCATCAGTATGGAGTAGGATCTCGACTCATATTGGAGCCACTTTCAAGAGGTGGCGCTGGCGAGATGGTTCTCTTTCTTGGGAGATACCTCTTTGTATATCTAGGGTGGACACATTACTGCGGCCTTTAGGAGACGTTTACGCTTCCTTGTACTGGAGGTTACGACCTAGCGTTGGATCCATCATGAGACACCACGGGTATCTGAGGTTTTTTTTTTTTGGGGTTCTTTGTTCTGGTTCCTCTATAAAGAACCATCAGCCTCATAATGGGTTTCCTGAGAAATGTCAGCATGGGTGTAGTGAAGGTGATATCGGCAGATGTGAATTACACCCACGTGCGATTGTGGCTGGGCTTTATTCTGCATACTTCATTCCACCCTAATCCCCCCCATGGATTATATTACACACCCCTAATATACAGATTTCCTCCGGTTTACTGTTATCTGGCGCTTGATCTCCCCATGAAACTGAACTCGGGCCTGATATTAATGTGCGGTCCGCTGTAGACGTGTAACCTCTAATGTTAGCCTGTGATGGCTAACCTCCGACACTCCAGCTGTGGTAAAACTACAACTCCCAAAATGCACACTTGCTTGTCTGTTCTCAGAACTCTATAGATAAGAATGGAGTATGCTGGGGAGTTGTAGTTTCACCACAGCTGGAGGATAGGTCATCAGTATCCGATTGGTTGGAGTCCCACACCAGGCACACCCACCGATCAGCTGCTTGCAGCGGCCAATGGCGTCGGAAACTATACCGTGGACGGAGCCTTCTGCTTCCACTGTGTGTTTCCGGCAGCTGATCGAGGGGGACGTCAGGTGTCGGACCCCCATGATCTGATAGTGATAATCTATATGGAGGGTAGAGGAAAACAAATTCCCTTTAGGGTCCTTTCACATGACTGTAGTGTTTTGCAGATGTGCAAAACACGGATACTAGCCCGTGTGCGTTCCGCAATTTGCGGACTGCACATGGCTGCTGCTATCTTTCTTGCGGGGCCACGGAACAGAATAGATGCGGACCCGTTCATACGGTTATAAAATGATTATTTGGTAGGAGCCCGATCCCTTGGACCCTAACCGATGCAGAGAATGAAGGAAGTGGTGGCTGCATTTCTGCTGACAGCTGTACCGGCAGCCATATTGTTTGTTACCCATGAATCCAAACAATATGAATTTTGCATTAAAAGAAATCCAAGTCATCTACCGTTTTCTCATTTTAAAGGGGACACTCCATTTTATGCCGACTCCCTGGTTGGAACCTATAGTAAAATTATGGATCACAAGAATTCCCTAAACTTCCCAGAAGATGTGGAAATTTCTAAGCATGCCAAGAACCTCATCTGTGCCTTCTTAACAGACAGGTAGGTTTTAAACCCAAAAATGATGCATCTTCCTCAGTGATTCTGCCAAGTGTACTAAACCGCAGCTCCTCTATTAACAGGTATGTAAAGGAATTGCCTAAATCTGTGACCTTTACCTGTGATCATGTCTGTTTTAGCATAAAATACCGCTTCTGGAGTATCTTCTTAGAACACTGCAACATTGCGTTCCTCTGTTATTCCTCTTGGGAAAGCATAAATTGACAACTGGGAGTTAACCATTCTCCCTCTCGGGGAAGGGGGCTGTGCTTATAGTCTCATGTTGTCAGAACTACTGCATTTTTTGCTCTATAAGAAGCACCTAGGCTTTAGAGGAGGAAAATAAGAAAAACATTTTTCATTAGACCCCCAAACCAGACCTCGGATCGGTCCCCCAAACCAGACCTCGGATCGGTCCCCCAAACCAGACCTCGGATCGGTCCCCCAAACCAGACCTCGGATCGGTCCCCCAAACCAGACCTCGGATCGGTCCCCCAAACCAGACCTCGGATCGGTCCCCCAAACCAGACCTCGGATCGGTCCCCAAACCAGACCTCGGATCGGTCCCCCAAACCAGACCTCGGATCGGTCCCCCAAACCAGACCTCGGATCGGTCCCCCAAACCAGACCTCGGATCGGACCCCCAAACCAGACCTCGGATCGGACCCAAAATAAAGGAACTTGCCTCTCCTACTCTGGACGCCGCCTCCACTCGATTGATCCAGCACTTTTCCTGCAGCTCTGCACAGTGTCAGGTCATGGTGCACACTTAAGTGTACTGCGTTCTGACACTGCACGCAGTCAGGACACAATGTGGTGCCAGCAGAAGACCAGGGTGTGGTGAGTACAGCCAGCACTACACTCACCGCTCCCCAGTCCTACTGCATACTAATGAGCACTTCCATAAGGCTACATGCACACGACCGTATGTGTTTTGCGGTCCGCAAATTGCGGATCCGCAACAAAAAAAAAGGGATGTCGTCCGTATGGTATCCGTTTTTTTTTTTTTTTTTTTTTTGCGGATCCATTGTAACCATGCTTATCCTTGTCCGCAAAACGGACAAGAATAGGGCATGTTCTATTTTTTTTTTTTTTTTTTTTGCGGAGCTACGGACATACTGATGCGGAAGGCACACGGTGTGCTGTCTGCATTTTTTGCTGACCCATTGAAATGAATGGGTCCGCATCCTATCCGCAAAAAAACCGAAACGGACACGGAAGCAACATACGTTTGTGTGCATGAAGCCTAATGGAGGCGCTCATTAGCAATCGCTTCATAAGACGCACTGACAATTTTCCCCCTCTTTTGGGGGGAAAACATGTCTTATTGAGTGAAAAATACAGTAATTGAATAGTGTCCATGTATAGAGACCCACCCACCCCATTAAAGGGATTGTCTCACTTCAGTAAGTGGCATTTATTATGTAGAGAAAGTTAATACAAGCCACTTACTAATATATTGTGATTGTCCATATTGCTTCCTTTGCTGGCTAGATTCATTTTTCCATCACATTATACTTCTCGTTTCCATGGTTACGACCACCCTGCAATTCATCAGTGGTGGTCGTGCTTGCACAATATAGGAAAAAGTGTTAGCCTCTCTGGTGGCTCGGACCATGATGGCTCACATAGGCTGGTGCTTTTTCCTATGTTGTTCAAGCGCGACCTCCACTGATGGATTACACGGTGGTCTGTAACCATGGAAACAAGCAGTGTATAATGTGATAGAAAAATAAATCCAGCCAGCAAAGGAGGCAATATGGACAATAATAATACATTAGTAAGTGCCTTGTATTAACTTTCTCTACATGATAAATGCAATTTGCTGAAGTGACACAATCCCTTCAACAATGAGATTGGTCTCTGATACAATTCTTAACTTGTCACTTGTCATTTTCTTACCAGTGTCTGAATTTTTGACTTATATCATCCTGGAGTTTCTTATCTGTGTCATGTGACCAGCAATTAGACCCACCAACTCATACATAGACTTATGTGTGGACAGGAAGTCTAATTCTCTATGTATTCCTATGAGACTGAAAGTGAGGCTCCCATAGGAATGAATAGAGCAGTTACTGGATTCCTGTCCTGGGTCAGTTGGAGGTCAGGGAGTTGGTCACATGACCCAGCTACAATAAGAAGAGAGGTTTTTACTCACAGAAACAGTCACTGATAAGAAAATGACAATCACTACAGATTATATCATGCAAGGTCAGAGAATAACAATTTTTGCGGGAGTTCTTCTTTAAGAGAGGCTGGTGCTCCATGAGTGCTGCGGCCTCTTCCTAGGCTAGTGATGCCACCGTACATTGGTCACATGGCCTAGTTGCAACTCTGCCCCATTCGACTCAGTGGGACTGAGCATGCAATACCGGACACAGCCACTATATGAGGTACGGCGCTGTGGTCGGAAAGCTACCGGGAGCCGACTGTCATCCCCCAAGCTCCTGCGAGAGCAGCTCCCTTAAACGGCTCACTGATCGGCTGGAGTGCCGGAAGTCAAACCCTGCTGATGTGATAATGATGACCTATCCTGAGGCTAGGTCATCATTATCAATTCATGGATAACCCCTTTAAGCCTTTAAGGTGGTTGTTGGAGACTGGCAACAAAATTGCCATGCTATAAAAATAAAAACGCCTTGCTGGATCATGTCCAGTCCAACAGCTCCCGTCCCCGCCGGATCGGAAGTGTGATTTGCAGTCTATGGCCTCAGCAGAGACGTGCAAGTAGACAGCATGTCACACTTCCGATCCTGCGGGGGCTGGAACCAGGACAATCTGTCCTATTAGCAGTATAACGATACCTATTAACCTATTAACGATAAAATGCAGGTTTTACTAAATCTTTTCTCATAATATCAGTCTGCTCAGCTCTTCCTGATCTATAATATGCTGCTTGCCGATTGCACTGTATTTTCATGCTGACAGTTTCCCTTTAAATGGTTACTGTGTAATCTCATACTGCCCCTAAATAGGTGCAGCGTCCCTTTAATACATACCTGGTTTTTCAGTCGAATTACAAAGCCTCGTGTGTGAACCATTCACAGGGGGAAGCTCGAGATGAAAGCGATAGAAAAATCCGATTTCATCTGCGGAGATGAGGAGGAAGCGGGATGTATGGATTATTTGTGCTCTTCGTGGAAACTAGGGGCTCTGTGTCCCGCACCTTGCACCTCTTCTATAACTGAGAGGCCTGTTCTTCTGCTCGCCCTGAGCGTGTCAGCCGCCAATCCAAATATTTAGATTTGGCGGGGTCCTATATAATCCAATCCCCTCCGTACAGTAGTAGTAATGGAGGGTAATGCTCTTCACAGTACGGCCAGAGCTTATTTACCTAGCCCGTGATATCATTGGCAGAATTGTCCCGGTGGCTGCAGACCGTTGCGGCAGGGAAGGGGTTAAGACGTATTGATGCTGTTCTCCTCGGCCCCTCGTATGCATATTTTTTTTCGCAGCCCCTGGCCCGCGTTTACTGAACCTCCCCTCGAATCGGGACGGAAAACTGTTTCATTCCACACGTGGCGTCTGAAGAAGCGTAAAAAAAAAAAAAAATCGCCGTCCCCTCTCAGGTCTGTGAGATATTGGACACATAGTAAGAGGCACAGAGCCCAGTCTATGGACCCGCCGCTGGAAGGAGGACGCCCCGGGAGCAGAGAGCCTGAATTAACCCTTTCATTTGATTGTGCATTCATGCAGCCCACGGTTTTCCTGATGTAACTTGTGGTTCTTCTGCTATGTACAGGGAGGTGCGACTTGGGAGGAATGGTATAGAGGAAATCAAGCAGCACGCGTTCTTCAAGAACGACCAGTGGACCTGGGACAACATACGAGAGAGTGAGTACTGGGTGCGCGGTGACATGTTGTTTTGGTAGATTTCGGGCTACGTAAATTTCATGGCCGATAGTAATGAATCCAGTAACTGTAGTTGCATGCGCGTTTTACATATGGGAGTTTTATATATGCGTCATATGCGGTTTTACATATGGCAGTTTTATATATGGTTTATAAGCAGTTTTACATATGGCAGTTTTATATATGGGTCATATGCGGTTTTACATATGGCAGTTTTATATATGGGCCATATGCGGTTTTACATATGGCAGTTTTATATATGGGTCATATGCGGTTTTACGTATGGCAGTTTTATATATGGTTCATATGCAGTTTTACGTATGGCAGTTTTATATATGGTTCATATGCAGTTTTACGTATGGCAGTTTTATATGTGGTTTATAAGCAGTTTTACATATGGCAGTTTTATATATGGTTTATAAGCAGTTTTACGTATGGCGGTTTTATATATGGTTTATATGCAGTTTTATATATAGGTCATATACGGTTTTATATTTGGTTTATAAGCAGTTTTATATATGGCAGTTTTATGTATGGTTTATATGCCGTTTTATATATGGGTCATATGTGGTTTTACATATGACAGTTTTATATATGGTTCGTATGCAGTTTTACGGATGGCAGTTTTATATATGGTTTATAAGCAGGTTTACATATGGCAGTTTTACATATGGCAGTTTTATGGGTCATATGCGGTTTTATATATGGTTTATAAGCAGTTTTATATATGGTTCGTGTGCAGTTTTATATATTGTTTATATGCAGTTTTACATATAGTTTTACATATGGTTACTGTACAGTTTTAGTTGAACCATTTTTTTTCCCTCTTTTTTTTCCCTCTCACCATATTTTTGCTAAATATTCATAGGAAGAACTCATTTACGTATGACTGTTATATTAATTTAAAGGGGTTGTCTCACTTCAGCAAAAACTGCATTTATCATGTAGACAGAGTTAATACAAGGCACTTACTAATGTATTGTGATTGTCCATATTGCTTCCTTTTGTTCATTTTTCCATCACATTATACACTGCTCGTTTCCAGGGGTTATGACCACCGCTGTAGCGAGTATATGAGGTGGACAGGACGGGAGCTCCTGCGGATGCATACCTATGCACGCTTCCATGGTTCCGGCCACCAGAGAGGCCATTGCTTTTTCCTACAGTGTTCAAGCACGACCACCACTGATAGATTGCAGGGAGGTCATAACTCCTGAAAACGAGCAGTGTATAATGTGATGGAAAAATGAATCCAGCCAGCAAAGGAGGCAATATGGACAATCACATTACATTAGTAAGTGCCTTGTATTAACTTTGCCTACATTATAAATGCCCTGTGCTGACGTGAGACAACCCCTTCAAAGGCAACATGGCGGCTCAGTGTTTGGCACTAATACCGTGCAGCACTGGGGTTCTGGGTTCAATAATGACCAAGGATTAGTTTTGTTCCAAAAACATATTGGCTTCCTAAGAACTTGGTCCTAAAATATGTCTGATATCTGGACTTTAGATTGTGAATCCCATTAGGGACAGGGAGCGATGATGACACCCTCTGTACTGCGCTGCTGATTACATTGGCGCTATACAAGCGGAGAGAAGTTTGCATTACAGTCTGGGGGAAAAAGTGTTGGTTTAATATGCGACTACCACAGCTTCCCATGCCGGAGTCTGCACTGCTCTTGCCCTGACGTTTTGATTTCTAGTAGGGAATACGTTATTTCTTATATTACAGACCTAAGCTGCTGCAGAGCTTCTTTTTGAAGATTAAGGAGGGGTTCTTCTCCTCCATTGCTTGATTAATTTAAAATGCATATGTGGGTCTGCAGCCGTTGCGGGGTGTATTATACTGTTCTGCAGCAGCTGGGGCACTGGGCTGAATTATACACGGTGCTGCTGAAGAACCTCAGTTTAAATTGCTAATTGGAACAATAGAAGGTATTTTTACAGGAAATAATCATTAGAAAGGGATAAGCGGTGCCTGTGTACTACCCCTTGTCTCTATCATTCCTAGATTCTAATGTCAGGATGTGACAGGGATAAAAATGCTTTTACTGTGTATATGTTTTATATTTCTGTGGCTAAAAAAAAAAACCCTGTGTGTATATATATATGTGTGTGTGTGTGTGTGTATGTATATATATATATATATATATATATATATATATATATATATATATATACACACACACATATATATACACACAGGGTTTTATATATATATATATATATATATATATATATATATATAAATAAAAATATATTTTGTATATATATATATATATATATATATATATATATATAATATTTATTTTTGTGCTTTCCGGTCCATTTTTCGTGTTGATCTTTGGCCTGGCTGGAAACGTCAGACATCTCCAATGAATGAGGAGTTTGTTAGGACTCACGGCCATTTAAATGTTACACAAAGCGCCTACTATGTGCTACCTGTGACAGCAAGGCTTGTGTGCCTGTATGTGCACCAGAGCATGTGCAGAGAAAGCCTGTGCGCCTGATATCTCTGCATCTGCACACAACCCAAGCATAAAACGTAATAAGTGTCCTTTATAGGGCATCTCCCCAAATAATTACCAGCATGACCCTGAATGTTTAAACATTCTCATCATCATTGGGCAAAATCCGATACCGCTTCCACATCTGCTCCCTCAGGGGTTGTTACCCAGCTTGCTGGACAGTAAATTTACCTAGTTATACACCTAAAGAGCCATAGAGTTAAGTGATAAAAATCTGGTTGGCTGCAGCGGACACAGGGAGCCTTTAATGCACGCTTAATAGTATGGAATTCAATGTATATAGATAGTATGCAGTAAGCTCCCTCTAGTGGTTGCTATAGGTAGGCAAATTGTTACCATTTAGGTTTCAAGCTAAAATGGGGCATTGGCATTACGACGACTTACAGATTAGATCCAGTGATGTAATAGCTGCAGCCAGGTAAACAAAGTGAGGAGAATGGAAATTGTGTTACTGGGTCAAACCGGTAAGTAATACTGCTTTTATAATTTTATTCCATTGCCCCATCTTGATACCGGACCACCCTGTGCCGGGAATTTGAAGCCTGTATCTTAAAAGGAAGATCCAACACATACAAAGATATTTTAAGAAATTAATCGGCAAATATTTTTGGATCTATCTAGAAAATCTTTTTTTTTTTTTTTTTTTTTTTTTTTTTTAAATGGTGGTTATGTAGGTGATCTTTACAAGATCCTATTGATAGGGCCCTCCTGCCCATGGAGCATATATGTATTGCGTTTCACAACTCACGTCTGACGTATGTGGTTTTTTTTATTTGTTTGTTTTTTCCATCCTAAAGCGGCTGCTCCGGTGGTCCCTGAGCTGAGCAGTGACATTGACAGCAGTAACTTTGATGACATTGAAGATGACAAAGGCAATGTGGAGACATTTCCTATCCCTAAAGCATATGCGGGGAACCAGCTGCCTTTCATTGGATTTACCTATTACCGAGAAAACTTGTATGTATATTGGTATTTTTGTTTCACTTTCTAAATTCCTCTTTTTGTGGCTTTTGGCACATTTGCTTGGTGGGTGGTTCCTTTTGTTTTTGTGTTTCTTGCATTAAAAGGGTTTTCTGTGATTTTTGAACTGATGATCAATCGCTCCTCACCATCTGATGGTGTCCAACACCCAGGACCCCTGTTGATCAGCTGTTTGAGAAGGCATCAGTGCTCACAGTAGAGCCGTGACCTTCTCTCAGCTTTGCCTAGGCCACTGACTTCATTGGTCACATGGCCTAGGCGCAGCTCAGCCCCATCAAAGTGAATAGGGCTAAGCTGTCATACCAAGCACAGCTGCTATACAATGGATGCCGTGCTTGGCGAAGATTGGTCATCAGTATAATAGTATAAAAGGTGTCTTGCAGGCTGCTGTAAATAGATGCAGTGTCTAAGAGAGTAGAGGAATCTTGCAAATTGTCTTTTGTTTCATGGTAATCATACCCACAGCAAGCCCTGGCAGCATCAAAGCAAACGTGTAGCACAGGCTGTGCACCATAATAAAAATGACAATTACTACTTGATTTCACAAAATGTTGTGTGCATGTTTCTGAAAGGGTAAGATTACTACCACACATTTGCCACATGATGCTATTCTTGAAGCCGAAAATCAGGTGTGGATCATAATAGGAAAGATACACATACAACTTCACCACTTTTTCAACCCACTCCTGGTTTTGCCTTCAAAAACTCCATAAAACCTGAATGTGTGGCAGCACTCTTACCCTATTGGGTAATGGTTATGTATTGAATAATTGGTCACCATGCAGTTTCTTAAGATTTTTCCTAATGTCACCTGGGGAGTGTACATTTCTCCAAATGTTTCTCCAAATGTATGGTGACGTGGGTGTGCCACAGGGGAGCCAGTATTTGCGGCTGCCCTGATTTATATGGTTATAGAGGGAAATGCCAGTGTACCCCTCTTCTCTATTTCATCCATATGCCTTAATAAACCGGTTGTCCTGATGGGCTAAGGTGGGATTTCAATTTTAAAGAGTTTCTGTCACCAGTTTTTTTGGTATGAATCAGGCTGACATTAGAGATGTGCTAATGTCACCTGATTCCAAATATATATCTCTTTTATTTACTGGTGCCCCCATTTTTATATAAAATGAACTTTTATTTTATGCTAATAAGGCCTCTAGGTGCAAGGGGCGTTACCCCTGCTCCTAGAGGCTCTGTTGATTGACAGGATCAGGCAGAGAAGAAACACTCCATTCACCATAGCTTTTAAGGACCTTCAATGATGTCATGACCATGTGATCAGTCACATGGTTAGGATCACACAAATAGCTTGTCTCCTCCTAAACCATGTGACTGATCACATGGTCATGACATCATTGAAGGTCCTTGCAAGCTATGGTGAATGGAGTGTTTCTTCTCTACCTGGTCCTGTCAATCAACAGAGCCTCTCGGATCAGGGGTAAGGCCCCTTGCACCTAGAGGCCTTATTAGCATAAAATAAAAGTTCATTTTATATAAAAATGGGGGCACCAGTAAATAAAACAGATATATATTTGGAATCAGGTGACATTAGCACATCTCTAATGTCAGCCTGATTCATACCGAAAAAACTGGTGACAGAAACCCTTCAAGGCAGGAGACTATAAGTTTCTGTCCAGTAATAAATAGATTAAAGGTGTTGGACACTTATAGATACATGTATTTAATCACATGATGGAAAGTTATTAAGATTGGTTATATACCTTATTTTGTACTCTGGTTCCTTTCTGAGATCTCCTGCTGCCAAACCACCCATACGCAGAAAGGTGGCTCAGTGGTTAGCACTGGTGCCTTGTAGCTCTGGGGTCCGAACAAGGACAACATCTGCATGGAGTTTGTATGTTCTCCCCGTGTTTGTTTGTGTGGGTTTCCTCCGGGTTTTTCCCCAAACTCCAAAGACATCCTGATAGGGAACTTAGATGTCCCACACGTCCATGTCTCAGTGTGCTCCCCCATCCTTTTTTTTTTTTTTTTTTTTTACTGTGCATGCTCGATTCTCGTCTGGTGCACGTGCAGTAGATGTGTCTCAGCGCTACCGTCATTTCGTTATTGTTTCATAAGCACCAACCTCCCTGCCTGGCGCTTGCGCAGTAGAAGCCATGCTATTTATTACAAATCCTTTAAAGAAAGTCCTTCTCTACTGTGCATGTGCTGAGCAGAAAAATCTGTGCTTGCATAATAGAAGCCAAATGGTGGCGGCACTGAGAGACCTCTTGTACTGCGCATGTGCATGCTGAACAGGGAGAACGGGTACATACAGAGACATGGACCTGTGGTTCTGGTGACTTCCCCTACCAGGGTATGTCATCTCATGGATGAGACTAATGACCACCGATGAGAGAGCTAATATTGGGTGGTACTGCAGCAGGAGACCTCAGAAAGGCGCAAAAAAGGTATATTAGTAATCTAGCTTTGCATCAAAAGTTTAAGCAAAGTAAATATATTTAGAAGAAGGTGGATGGGCCATTTAATAAGAACGGACAGCTCTACCTGTTCATTTACACAATCCATTTTTCGGTGCATTCTGGGAACTGTTATTGAATATATAAAACCTCTGTCCTCGTAGCGTTCTCCTCCCCGAGGCAGATCATCCGGTGACCCAAATGTTTGAAAACAAGTCTCTAATCAGCGTAGTTTTATCTTCCAGTCTTTGATCCAAACTCAGTAAACTGTTTAGAAATGCGCGGGGCTGTGGCCAAGTATTTTTATGAGTAAGATCTGTTTAATGTCTTCTCGTTCTGTTTTCCCTTTGCCTTTCCTGTACCTTTTCTCAGATTGCTGAGTGACCCGTCTAAGGGCCGGGAGCAGCAGAACTCCTCCATAAAGCTCTCGAAAGAGGTGAGTGCACTGGGCTCAGCCCATCTATGGTTTGGGGAATGATCTCCAGAAATCATGGGTTTCCGCCAGTTACTAAATTCAGATATTTCCTTGACGACTTTGTGACATGAAGGGAGTGATTTCTGTATTGATTATTAATGTTGATGCATCGCAATATCTTCAGTACGACTGTGCTAACAGGTTCTTATTAGGACCGCAGAATTCAGATGAAATATGCAGAATAAATTGCTTTGTCCCTGGTCGTGCCCCCCAGCAGTAGTAATGTCCCCCCTTGTGTCCCCCAGCAGTAGTAATGTCCCCCCTAGTGTCCCCCAGCAGTAGTAATGTCCCCCCTAGTGTCCCCCCAGCAGTAGTAATGTCCCCCGTAGTGGTTCCCGTAGTAATAATGTCCCCCATAGTGGCCCTCAGCAGTAATCATATCCCCCCTAGTATCCCCGAGCAGTAGTAATGTAGTGACCACTAGCAGTAATAATGTCCCTCCATAGTGTCCCCAGCAGTAGTAATGTCCTCCGTAGTGGCCCCTAGCAGTAATAATGACCCCCAGCAGCAATAATGACCCCCACAGTGGCCCCCAGCAGCAATAATGTCCCCCCACAGTGGCCCCCAGCAGCAATAATGTCCCCCCACAGTGGCCCCCAGCAGCAATAATGTCCCCCCACAGTGGCCCCCAGCAGCAATAATGTCCCCCCACAGTGGTCCCCAGCAGCAATAATGTCCCCCCACAGTGGTCCCCAGCAGCAATAATGTCCCCCCACAGTGGCCCCCAGCAGCAATAATGTCCCCCCACAGTGGCCCCCAGCAGCAATAATGTCCCCCCACAGTGGCCCCAGCAGCAATAATGTCCCCCACAGTGGCCCCAGCAGCAATAATGTCCCCCCGTAGTGGCCCCCAGCAGCATAATGTCCCCCGTAGTGGCCGTCCAGCAGCAATAATGTCCCCCAGTATAAATATTTTGCACCATTTTTTTATGCTGAAATGCTCACTTTACACTGAAGGCAGACCTGAAGCTCCCAGCATGATGACATCACCATGCTGAGAGCTGCAGGCCCTGCATCCTGTGAAGAGCGAGTGTGTAAGTGGATGAGGTTTTTTTTGTATTATTATTTTAACACTTGAAATGCCGTTTTTCACTAGTGTAACCGGTTTTAACAGTCATTAGACGGGTGCACTCCTGTCTGAGTGGCCGTTAAAAACGCTCCTATTCATTTCAATGGAATCTGTCTGATCGGTAAAAACGGGCAAAAATAGGACATGTCCTAACAAAATGTAGCCTGACATAGGTTGAAAAAAAAAAAAGACGCTGGTCCATCAATTTCACCCTTTCTTAGTTCAATTATACAACATTAATTATTCATTGCGACCCCTCATGTTTCAGCCAGGATCCGGGTACTTGTAATAACAGATGGTTTTGTAAAAACATAATTTACTTATTTTATTCTAAGATCCGTCCTGAACATTATAAATTCGGATCTGCGCTGGTATATTTTTATCTGTGCCTTGTGCTCAACATGAATTGTTCCTTCTGTGTGTAGGAGTCTGCAGAACACCAGAAGGCTATTCAAAAGCTGCAAGAAAAACTTCAGAATGAGGTCCAAACCAGAGACGAATTAGAGCACAAATACAGGTGTCACCGTTATTCCTATTTATTAATATTTATTTTTCCGGAGCTCAATTCACTGATAGTCTGTCTCCAGAAAGGAGGCACCTTTTCAGCTCTCTGAGGGATCACGTTACAGCTGCCGGAGGGGTGAGGCTAGTTACACATCTCCATTTATTTCATCTGGCAGTCTGTTCTTGCCGGAGTTCACTGTAGGCGGCATTGACTAAAATGGGATCTGGCCGGTTTACGGCATAAGTGCCGTTTTTTGGCCGGACAACAACCGGTGCATTCCGCCGGATACCATTATAGTCAATAGCAGTTTCCAGCTATGTCAGATACGGTCAACTCTGGCAGGCTTTTCACCTGCCGGAAATGGAAACTAGCCTAAGAAGGAAGCAACTGCAATAATAGAGACAGTGACACATAAAAATGTTGCTGTTGGCTCTAAAGTTTCTCTCTCCAGTGCTGGATTCGCAACTACACTGCTCAGTAGTGCTGTACATGCTACTGCTGCTCCTGAAGGTGTGCTACAGAGAGATAGCGGAGCAGGATCTCCTTTTTACTCTGTGCCCTGTATGGGAGATATCATAGCCGCTATACCCCTGATCCTGCTCCATCTTTCCTGTCAATAGACTTCTAAGGGCAACTGTAACCTGATCACTCTGTGTAGCTGAAAAGCTGTCTGCTCTCTGAGAACGGATTTGATCAGTGAATTCAGAATTAGTTCACTTTTACTTGTGACTTATGGAAAGTTGTACGCTTCAGTTATGGACGATGTCACTTTCTCAAAGACCTCTACCATCAGTCACAGTGGCCCACAGGCAGAAGGTAAACTACCTGGGCTGTCTGAGAGATAGTCATATTTTATATGGGAGTATAAGGCTAAAATGGCTTCATTACCAGGACTTTCAGACCACCTCAGTGTATGGGCTCATGCACATGAACGTGTTTTTTTTGCTTTAATGTGTGTCTACACGTCCGTTCCGCAAAAAAATAGAATACCACCTATTCTTGTCCGGTTTGCAGACAAGGACAGGCGTTGTTTTTGCGGATCCGTGTTTTGCGAACTGCAAAATACGTATGTCGTGTGCATGAGCCCTATCTCTTTGAAGGAAAGGGTTACATGAGGTTTGGGATAATTGCATTGACTTATGTCAGAATTCCTGTGTTTGTCGCACTACTTTTCTCCCCATAGTAAAACATTGGGAACACGTGTGTAATACATAATGCCGCCACTTTGCTGCCATTGGCAGGGGACCTTGTGTCTCTGCCAAGCCCAACAACAAAGTAAGACTTTGACATTGCTAAATCCACTACATGAAAGTAGAGGTGTGTCTGTTCCTGTATAATCGGGTAACGCCAGGTATTTCACCTCTCGCTGACGTGACACAAGTGTTTCTCTAGACTTACATTATGTCCATAGATTTCACCATTGACAATGATTCCTGTGTTCATTTTAATTAGCTTGAAGCATATTGCTGATATTCTTTTAATCCGGAATCCAAAGAAGCTTTATAGGCCAGCACAGAACGACCTTATAATGTGGACCAGGGAGAACCAACTAGGAACTTCATCCGATAAAAAAAAAAAAAGAAACCTGTTATAATAGCTGATATATTTTATTGTTATAATAGCCAATATATATTATTGTTGTCAAAGTTCTCTATCATTTACAAGTGCATTATATATATATATATAAACACACACCGTATATATGATAATGCAGCAGCAGCTAGTGGTATCTCATAATATTGTTCCCCTTTAAATTATTTCTGTCAGCAGATTTGTCCCTATGACACTGGCTGACCTGTTACATGTGCACTTGGCAGCGGAAAGTATGCATGTTGGTCCCATCTTAATATGTGCCCGCATTGCTGTGAAAAATTAAGTTTTGATATATGCAAATTAGCCTCTAGGAGCAACGGGGGCGTTACCATTACACCTAGAGACTCCACTGTCTCTGCAACTCCAGTGCCCTCTGCACTCTGATTGGCAGGTCCAGAAGTGATTATGTTTTCACTGCCTGGTCCTGTCAAAGTGCAGAGGATGCGGCAGTTACAGAGAGAGCAGAGCCTCTAGGTGTAATGGTAACGCCCCTATTGCTCCTAGAGGCTCATTTGCATATATTAAAACCTCATATTTCTCAGCAATGCGGGCACATATGAACATGGGACCAACACAGATGTCTTCAGCTGCCAAGTGCACATGTAACAGGTCAGCCAGTGTCATAGGTACAAATCTGCTGACAGATGCCCTTCAAGGAATACCCCACTCATCCCGATCAGATGTTGTACAGTAGCTTCTCCATCCATTGTGCAGTGGACGGAGCTGGTTACTGCAGCGCTGCTTCCATCGAATGAAGGAGAGCAGTGGACGGAGCTGCATGTAGTTTCAGCTCTAAAGGGGGTACGGGGTGTCGGACCCTCGCCGATCAGATACTGATGACCTGTCCATCACTTGTGAAGAGTTGGACAACCCCTTTAAGACTTCACAGACCTTGCCATTGTTATTTCTTATAGTCCAAAGTAGTAAGTGACCACAGCTCAGCAGAATGTTTAGTCAGTGACTGTAGTGCAGGGATCAGCAACCCCCGGCACCTCAGCTGTTGTGAAACTACAACTCCCAGCATGCATACTTGCTCTGCTCTTCTAAGAACTCACATGGAAATGAAATGAGCATGCTGGGAATCGTAGTTTCGCAACCGCTGGAGTGCCGGAGGTTGCTGATCCCCGCTGTAGTGTGATTTTAATGTTACACAGGTTTCGATAGTAACGTATAAAACAATTTGCTTTTTCCTAGGTCTGTAAATTCCCGCCTGGAGAAGACAATGAAGGAACTTGATGAACAGGTAATACATGTGATATTCTGTTTATCTGACACTCGGAATCATTGCTGGTCCAATCAAAGGGTCGTACACTAAATGAGCGGTATAGGAGATAAATGTCTGATTGGTGGGGCCACCGCGAATCACGAGAACGGGGTCCGTGCTCCCCATGTGGCAGACATTCAACTCTATGAGACTGCTGCAGGTAGCTGAGTACAAACGCTCAACTATATCTCTGGCATAAAGCTGAATGGAGCGGCACCTCACATGTGTGACCACCTTCAAACGGAGGAGCCCGGCCACCAGTCTCCTGAGCCTCCGCTGTGGGACCTATGCCGATCAGACACTTACCCCTATCCTGTGGATAAGTTGTCTTTGTGGCCCTTTAAAGAGCATCTATCAGCAGGATCAACCCTTTCAAAACCGACATAATCTAGTAGGGTTCACCCTGCCGAATAAAATAATACCTGTCTTGTGAAAATTCATTGCGACATTCTCAAGAAAAAATACTTTTTTTTTTTTTTTTTTTTTTTAATGCATAGGACGGCTTCAGTGCTCCCAAGGGACATAGCCAGTACTAGAAAGCTGAGGCTTCTTAAAGGGGTTGTGCAGCCAGTGATATTGTTCACCTATCCTCATCAATATCTGATTGAAAAGAAGGCTGCGCTCATGTGAGTCGAACCCCCACAAACAGATGATTGGTGGGGGTGCCGGGAGTCAGACCCCCACCAATCCGATAGTGATAACTAGTGAACTCGCTTCGTTTATAACTTCGGGTTAAAAGGGTATTCCCATCTCACACATGTAGTTTGTATAGTTAGATATAGCCATACCAGTATTATTACTAATAGAATGTATTTATATAAAATGTACCGTTTAGAAGATTTGCCTATTTGTATATCCATTGTCCCACACACATCAGTCAGGCCGTTGCCCCTAGTTACGACCACCGTGGCCATGCAGTAGTGGTGGCCGGCTTGCTCCTTTTCAAGCCCGCTCTGAGGTAACTGCTGTATTGTGAACGCACATTGTATGAACATGAGGAGACACATCTTAGGGGACTTTCACATCTGCGTTTTGGACACTACCACTACCACAATGGTCAGGATCCGTCCAAAACGCACACTTTATAAACGGATCCTGCTCCATAGAGATGAATTGATCTTGGAACAGGAAGTTTTGGAAGCGCAGACAAAAATGCTACAACCCTAATATGTGTCTCCGCATGTTCATGTAATGTGCGTTCACAATACAGCAGTTACCTCAGAGCGGGTTTGAACAATAGCAAGCCGGCCACCACTACTACATGGCCGCGGTGGTCGTAACTAGGGGCAACGGCCTGACTGATGTGTGTGGAACAATGGATATAGAAATAGGAAAATCTTCTAAATGGTACATGTTATATAAATACATTCTATTAGTAATAATATTGGTATGGCTATATCTAACTTTACAGACTACATGTGTGAGATGGGGATACCCCTTTAATACTGTATGGAGATCCGTCTCGTATGGGCTCCGATGAGCCAAAGTTAGATATTCGCGAGGTCGTGCGTTACTTAGGACTCTGACTGCGGCTTCGGTCCCGAGGTACCAGTAGGAACCGAACCTGAGTTTGGTTTCAAGTTTTAAAGTGGTTTGTCACTTTAAAAATCAGTTACCAAAGTTATTCAAAAAGTCACGCACGACCTCGCGAATAACTAATTTCGGCTCATCGGAGCCCATACATTCTAATACTGGACGGAGACGGATCTCCGTACAGTATTAATCTGAAGTTATGAACAAAGTGACTTCGGATGTAACATCGCTTGTCACTATTCATGACTTGTCCTGAGGATAGGTCATCGCTATGTACTGGCTGCACAACCCCTTTAACTTTCACAAACAATAAGTCTTTTATTTTTTTTTTTTCTCAAGCGCCACATGTGATATTCACAATACAGGTATCATTTTATTCAGCAGGATCGGCCCTACAGACAGCATGTCTCGTTCAATAGGGTCAATCCTGCTGATAGTTGTTTTTTAAATTAGGGTGGTTGCACACACAGACTTTTCAGAACAACATTGTGGTTTTCGATATGCTTGTTTAAACCAAGGGCAGAAGTGGAAGTAGAAGGTCCCAGGTTCTTCACTATTATTTTACCTTATTATTTTATATAGGTAAATTCTCGGAAGAACCTGGAGTCCACCAGCCGGCAGCTGGAGCGTGAGAAGGCCCTGCTACAGCACAAGAACGCCGAGTACCAAAGAAAAGCGGAGAACGAGGCGGAGAAGAAACGCAGCCTAGAAAATGAAGGTTTGTGAGCTCAGCAGACGCCAAACCCCGTACTACAGAGGACGCTGCAGAGTCTGATAGAGTTGTATTATATCATGATACCTGCTGTTCCTCACCAGATACAGTCCTTCTTGTACCCTATAGTGAGGAGGGAGGGGAGGACAACCAATCCTTCCTGGTAGTCTTCACTGAGGGAATGAGTCGGCCATTTTGGATATATTCACTGCTAAACCAGGCACAGCGTCTTGTAGGGCTAGTTTAGCTGAATGTAATGATACCTCTCACTTGGCGATCTGATGCTTTTATTCTGGAGAAAAAGTACTTTTAATTCATATGTTAATTAGCAGGTAAGTGCACTGAGGGCGGGCCCAAACCACTCTGTGCACCCTTGCTCTTCCATCTTTTGCTGGCATTCCTTGTCTTCTTGACGGGGGGAGGTTCCTGCATAGTCCTCTTACCTGGTCCTGTCAGTGAAGGAGAGGGAGGGGCTGGCAGAGGAAGTAGGAGGAGTAAGAGTGCACAGAGCGGCTCGAACCCGCCCTTGGTGCACTTATTTGTCCATTTGCATATAGATTAAAAGTACTTTTAAGTGAAAGGTATCATTACATTCAGCTGAGCTAGTCCTACAAGACACTGTACCTGGTTTATCAGTGAATGTCCATACAAAGTAGATATATATTGAACGTGTATGGGGTTGTCCCGACACCCCCTCCCCAAAGCAGATGTTGTGGGGGAAACAAGGATCAGGCAGTTGGATTTCAACGTGTCTGATCCTTCTTAACAGGAGATAAGCCGCTGTTGCTAGAGGTATCTGGCAGCAGCTTACTCCCCTCTGAAAACATATGCATGCTTGGCCAAGCATACAGGTGGATGGGGAGTCTTAGCTGTTGGCCAAACAAGCATCTTAGGCCTAATTCACACGAAGGTAATTTACAACCATGTGCTGTCTGCGTGTACAAGGGACAGTACGGAGACCGATAGGACTAAATGATGCTATTCACGCCTCAGTTTTTCTGCATGGAATCTCAATGCATGCACTACTTTTGTCCGTGTCACATAGAACATGGATCTGGAGACCAGTTGTCTCCGGTGACTACCAGGTCCATGTCCCATACGGACTCACTGCTGTTTTAAAAAGTTGTCCGGTTGATGATTTTTAATATGGACCTTTAAATCAGACCATAGGGTCAGACACTTGCGGATCTGATATTGATGACCTATCCTGAGGATAAGAGATCAATATCTTTCTCTCGGAAAACGCCCTTGAAGGGGTTGGAGGAGAAAGTTGGTCTTTCACGACCTGGATTGTGATCTGCTTTTAAAGTATGGAAAAACCAACCACTGTAATAACTTTTGTTCTTCCTCAGTGAACAGTCTGAAGGATCAACTTGAAGACTTGAAGAAAAGGAACCAAAATTCCCAGATCTCCAACGAGAAAATGAACCAGCTCCAAAGACAAGTAAGTGCAAGCAATGTTCAGCTTCCTGAGTGTAAGTGTGCAGGGCCTCGACCTAACAGATTTATGTCCTACAGCTGGATGAAGCCAACGCTCTCCTACGTACAGAGTCAGACACAGCAGCCCGGTTACGGAAGACTCAAAACGAGATGTCCAAGCAGATCCAGCAGCTGGAAACAAATAACCGAGAGCTCCAGGACAAGACTTGTATGCTGGAAAATGCCAAGCTGAAGCTGGAGAAGGACTACATCAACCTGCAATCAGCCCTGGAATCTGAAAAGAGGGACCGGACGCAGGGCTCAGAGATCATTAGTGACCTTCAAGGTATGGAGGTCCATAGAACCCTTAGGGTTGTATGTCATATACTACTGTGTTTATACCCATCTAACGCATGTTGTGTGCTATTTGCAGGCCGGATATCTGTATTAGAAGATGATGTTAAGAAAGGAAAGGACTTTCTTACACGTGCGGAGTCTGAGAAGAGGCTTCTACAGGAGAGGCTAGCCGCCCTGGAGAAGGTGAGAAGCTGTCCTGCAAATGCTGGATAACAACTTCATGACTAATGTTCAATCAGAAGATGGTTGTGGGTTTGATCATTGATCAGCAGTTATCAGTCAGGAGCCCCCTATTGGAAGACATTGTGTAGTACACAGCGCTGTGGCCTAGTGGAGTCCTCCAGATGATTGGGGGGATGCTTTTTGTGGAGGACTGTACCCTACCTATCTGGCAGCCCTTCTAAATGATGTATGTAATTACCTGAGGCATGCTTATAATGCCTGGATGTATTTGATATTGTTTAACCCCCTAACTGTTTTGCCAGAGTGGAGCTCCAGCAGTGGGAAAAGTAGCTAACTGGAGGGGGGAGGGCTGCTTTAGATGCAGCCAGAAACACGCAACTGATCTTGTTTGAAAGCAGACATTCCAGGCTTTCAGAAAATACTGAACGACAGCAATATGTGCAGGACAGAGAAAGATATCACTGATAGAAATCGGGATGCAGCTCTTAATGAAAGTAAAAACAGGTTTTACTCGTGATCATTCCCGACTTCATTTCTAACAGTGATTTCTCCTCTGTTGCTTGGACTTTAGCTGTATGAAAGCCTGGACTATCAGCTTTCATACAAGACCAGTTGCATGTTTCTAGCTGCTACCGTTGAGGAGATATCAGCATCTAAAGCAGCCCTCCCCCTTCCAGTTGGTTACTTTTCACACTGCCCGAGCTGGACTTGGGCAGAACAGTTAGATGGTTAAAGGGGTTTTCCGAGATTTAGATATTGATGACCTGTTCTCAGGATAGGTCATCAATATCGGATCAGCAGGGGTCTGAATCCCGGAACCCCTGGCAGTCATCTGTTTGAAAAGGCCATGGCTCTCCAGTGAGACCACAGAATTTTCCAGGCCTGTGATGTCACTTTCATTGCTCACATTGCCTAGGCACAGCTCAGTCCCGTTCAATGGGGCTGAGCTGCAATACCAAGCACAGCCACTATCCAGTGGACGGCGCTGTGCTTAGTAAGCTGCCAGGAGGCCGCAGCACTCACTAGAACGAAGCTGTGTCCTCATACTGCTAATCGGCGGGAGTGCAGGGTGTCGGAGCCCTGCCTATCTGATACTGATGACCTGTTCTGAAAATAGGCTATCAATATCCAAATCTCTAAAAACCCCTTTAAAGGGCAGGGTAAAGGAAGAGGGCTGTGTATGGGAAAAGCAGGAATAGGCCCTAGTAGGCAGAGGTAAAGCTGTTTATCTTTTTTCCTTTGCATGACATCTGCAGTCATCCTTGCGGATGAATCCTACTTTTTAGAGATGTCTTTCCTGGGCCTTTAATTCCTTATAAATTATAACTAAAAAAAAATGGAGTTACATGTGGGTTCTGGGCTGGTGACATTATACCATTATTATTACTATATTATGTATTTCTGGAGGGTAATAATATTACAGGTTATAGTTACTAGAGAGGGGTCGTTGATCCAGGGAGTAATTCTGATTGCCTGATTGGAGTCGGGAAGGAATTTTTTTCCCTAAAGTGAGGAAAACTGGCTTCTACCTCACAGGGGTTTTTTGCCTTCCTCTGGATCAACTTGCAGGATAACAGGCTGAACTGGATGGACAGATGTCTTTTTTCGGCCTTATAAACTATGTTACTATATATACTATATTAATATATCATTAATTTAAGACCTCATGCACAGGACCAAATGTACTTTGCGGTCCACAAACCGCTGATCCGCAAACTAGGGATACCGTCCGTTTGCCATCTGTATTTTTTTTGCTGGTCCATTACATTTAATGGATCCATGCACTGTATTTTGCAGAACTGAATAGGACATGTTAGCAGATTATAGAACATGTTCTGGTCCGCAAAATGCGGTGCACAGATCCATTGAAGTTAATGAGCCTGCAAAAAATTGCGGATGCCACTTGTGCGGTGTCCTTACATTGCAGATCCGAGGTTTGTGGCCCGTAAAATGGATTCACTTGCATGCATGAGGCCTAAGATTGGTCCATATAACAAATCTGGGTTGGTACGATTGGTGTAGATTTAAAGGGATTGTCTCACTTCAGCAAGTGGCATTTATCATGTACAGAAAATTAATACAAGGCACTTACTAATGTATTGTGATTCTCCATATTGCTTCCTTTGCTGGGTGGATTCATTTTTCCATCACATTATACACTGCTCGTTTCCATGGTTACGACCACCCTGCAATTGTCCATATCGCCTCCTTTGCTGGGTGGATTCATATTTCCATCACATTATATGCCACTTGTTTCCATGGTTACGACCACCTAGCAAACCAGCAGCAGTGGCTGTGCTTGCAACTATAGGAAAAAGCACCAGCCTATGTGCACTCCTATGGTCCCAACCCCCAGAAAGGCTGACACTTTTTCTTATAGTGTGTAAGCATAACCACCACTGATGAATTGCAGGGTGGTCGTAACCATGGAAACCAGCAGTGTACAATGTGATGGAAAAATTAAATAAAGCCAACAAAGGAAGCAATATGGACAATCACAATGCACTAGTAAGTGGCTTGTATTAACTTTCTCTACATGATTAATGCCATTTGCTGAAGTGAGACAACCCCTTTAAGGTGTCTGCTCCCACTCTCCAGATTATTTCATGGTTTACCAATTCATTTCATCGTAGGAAAAAAATAACCTGGAGATCGACATGACATACAAGCTGAAGGCTCTGCAGCAGAACGTGGAGAAGGAAGAAGCAGAACACAAGGCCACCAAGGCTCGCCTGGCTGACAAGAACAAGATCTATCAGTCTATTGAAGAGACCAAGTCTGAAGCCATGAAAGGTACAGTTGCTGCTTGGTGTAGAAGTCCTGTAGGCATATATCCACATCATGGTCTTCTAGACAAGTACCCCCAACAGGACTTTATTGTTTCTGTGCATCTAAAATGAAATAATGAAGCAACTTCAGTCTACATGACATATCTAGCTGTATACAGCTCCCGTGCAGACCTATGTGTTTCTGTAAAAGGCGGCGCATACACACCCTGTGCGGTCTGACCCTGCAGTTATATCGACGTCCAGGTGGGACTGCGACTGCAAAATCGGGCTGCATAGGGTTTGTATTAGGCTACTATGGAGGCACGTGGCATTGCATAGGAGCTGTGGGCATAAACTAGACTAGAGTTATCTTTTTGTAATGTTAGAACATTGGAAAATAGGGAGCGGCGCTGCAGTGACCAGGTACAGCTGCTACACAATGTACGGAACTGTGTAGTTTCAGTGCCTGGTTCTGGTGCCGCAGCTAGTAAAAACAGCTGATAGGGTGCAGGGAGTCACGTCTCCTAAAGGTAGGTCATCTGTAGGTAAGTCCAGAGAAAAACACTTTAAAGAGCACTTTTCAGCAGGCTCAACCCTATTACGTTAGGCCTACACCCTAGTAGGGTTGATCCTGCGGATTACCATAATACCTGTGAAAATCGGTTGCAGCGTCCCCCAAGAAAAAAGACGTGTTCCTTATGCAAATGAGGGCTTCAGTGCACAGAGGGGGTGTGGCCATCACTGTTGTTCGGTGGGGGTCTAGACCCCGCCCCTTTAGTGCACTGAAGTCCTCATTTGCATACAGAATAAGTCATTTTTCTCAGAAACGCCATACCAGATTTTCACAAGACAGGGTAGATATCGTTATAATCAATAGCATCAACCCTACCAAGTTATATACCTTGTTAAATAGGGTTGATCCTGATCCTTGAGCCCTTTAAGTTGTTGATGTTTGGCTTTATAATTTGTTATAATATTATACAGCCTGCCTTAGCTGTATACGCTGCCCTGGGTTCATTTGAGCAATGTAGCTCCCTCTAGACATGTAAGGGTTAAATGGTTGCCCCTTGAAAGACCGCATTATATGAGCGCATGGTTGTAATGCCATACCTGTGACGCACAGCATGCCATTACAAGTCAACGTAAAGCCGGCCACAGGAATCTCGGCTCGCTTTAGTCTCCGGGGGACTGGAAGAGGTCAAATGAAGTCAGGCCTGGATTCTTCCTGCATGGTACACGTAGGGCTTATTCTGGGCGTCTCTGCCACCACCGGACCCCACACACGCTGGATTTAGGAGACAAAGGTCCAACTATACCTGAGCCAAAGTAAACACAGACCACAGTCTGCAGCCCCCAGGCCTGGCATCTAGAGAGAGGAGCCATACAGTCGCCAGGCCGCTGGGTACTCAGATGGAATTTGGGTTTTTTAACTTTGAAATTTGCCTTTTAATTACCAAATATTTTAATTAACCCTTAACATTGTGTCACTCTCTTTTCATATTCTATAGCCTCTGTCCTTATTACTGCTGTTGTCCGAATTCTAGGACAACACCAGAAAAACGAAGGGGGGGCGTTCAGGTCCACATATAAGTCATAGCTGCGGCCATGAATAGAATTAGAAATAAAAGTCTTCTGGGCGTAAATGAAATTCTGATCTCTGTTCATCAACACCCTGATATAGTAGGCAGCGCTGCCTGCTGTAAAGTCCATCAGCATTTCAGAGGGAGAGACCTTTCAATCAAGCAAAGTCGGCTAGGGAGAAGCCAGAGGGAGCCACCCAACAGACCCTTCTTCCTGTACCCAGCTTATTTAAAACTTTTTTTTTTTCTCTGAGACGCAGCAGTGCTTCAGTGTAAAGCATAGTTCAGTGTGATCAGGGAGCCTCCTGTTATACACTGAACTCAGCAGTAGCACAGTATGCAGTAAGCTCCCTCTACTGGTGACTACAGATAGTCAACATGTTATTTTTTTAACCCCCTAAAAGGGGTTTTCCGCTTTTGTTATATTGATGACCTATCTTCAGGATAGGTCAGCAATATCAGATAGGCAGGGGCCCCGGCTGAACAGCTGTTTGAAGAGAAGGCAGCACTTGTACGAGCACTGGCTTCTCTTCTCTGTTTACTGCTTGCCGTCGACATTGCACTTCACCATTCACTTAATATCAAATTCCGAAAAAAAAACCTTTAACCCTCTAACTGTTTTGCCAGAGTCCAGCTCCAGCTACTTTAGATGCTGCTACCTCCTGAATGGAAAGATCAACTGATCTTGTTTGAAAGCAGACATTTCAAGCTTTCAGACAATACCCACAGTATAGAAATCGGGAATGCAGCTGAAAATGAAAGTAAAAACAGGTTTTACTCGCTATTATTCCCAACTTGATTTCTAACAGTGATTTCTCCTCTGTTGCTTGGACTTTAGCTGTCATTTTGGTCTTGTATGAAAGCCTGTCAGCTTTCAAACAAGACCAATTGCATTCAGGAGACAGCAGCATCTAAAGCAGCCCTCCCCCCTCCAGGTAGCTACTTTTCACACTGCCCGATCTGGACTCGGGCAAAACAGTTAGGTGGTTAAGACCCCATTCACACGACCGTATTGAATGGGGCCGTATCTATCCTCAAAATTGCGGAATAGATGCGGCCCCATTCACTTCTATGGGGCCGGGAGCCACGGCACGGAGCTAGCTCCGTGCTGCGGCTCTTTTGAATCATGTCCTATACTTGTCCGTACGCACGGACAAGTATAGGCATTTTTAATGGGGCCGCACGGAGTGTGTTCCGAGCGCTGCAGTAATGCGGACCCGCAAATATACATTCATCTGCATGGGGCCTAATACTAGGCTGTTCCATAGGTATTGCCGAATACACTGACTTCCTTGGCAGACCATGTGGGCAATGCTGGGCTTACAGAGAGAGCACCGTCTAAGTAGTTCACAGCATCTAAGGGGTTAAATAGGCAGATCAGAGTTGGTTCCAATCCTGGCCATTGCAGCGCGGTGTCAGGTGTATGTTATAGATGACTCCAAGTGCTGATGGTGCAGGCTCAGCTCCTGAGCCCATGCCACACCTTTACATTGCTATGCAGGGTCTATTCCCTGCCAGCACAATAAATATGTGGTGTGGAGAGAAATGTATCCCTATGCAGAAGATTTGGACCTTTGTATAAGAAAAAAAAATCTGCTTTAAAGATGTATTAAAAGACTGATCTGCACTGAATTTAGGATTGAATATGACATGACAATAAAAGGTGGACACGTCATACCCAGGCATGGGATTTCTTGAACTGTTCTTTATCATTGTTGGTTCTGTTTGCTTGGGGCATGTGATAACGGGACATTGTCACCTGCAGATATGGAGAGGAAACTGCAGGAGGAGAGGTTGTCCAAGCAGAGACTGGAGAACAACTTGCTGCAGGTGGAGAAGCAATGCTCCATGCTGGACTGTGACCTGAAGCAAGCCAAGCAGAAGATCAATGAGCTGGAGACTCTGAAGGACAAACTCCTGGAAGATGTAAGTTGTAGCTATCACACTGTTTCCTTGCCTAAGTGGGGGCGGGGGTCAGTGGTGTCCATCTTTTGTAGAGAGGTGGCCCGATCTGAGAGGGTTTTTTGAAAGTTTTCACTGTATGTAAAATAATGACTTTGTTTTACGTGCCGATTCCATTTTTTCTTGGTTCTTAGGTTAAAAACCTTACCTTAAAAACTGAACAGGAGACCCAGAAACGCAGCCTGACCCAAAATGACTTAAAGATGCAGCTTCAACAGGTGAACAGTCTAAAGATGTCAGAGAAGCAGCTGAAGCAGGAGATCAACCACCTGACCGAGATCAGAGCGAGCCTAGAGAAACAGAACAGTGAGCTGCGCAAGTAAGAGTCTTGTCTATTTAAGGATTCAGTGTGTAATGTATTCATTTGAAGCCTTGCTTAGGAGTCCAGTGGGCGGTCCTAATCAGTGCTGGTTGGCTATCCTACTGTCATACACAGAAGGCTGTCAAGTAGTGAGTCACTCCATCCTCTGGACTCCTAACCTCGCTGTAAGGCTGCAAATGCTACTTGTTACCAAAAGGAGAAATATGTTGACCCTACTACCATTTGTTGTTCTGCAGAGAACGTCAAGACGCAGATGGTCAGATGAAGGAACTTCAAGACCAGCTGGAGGCTGAGCAGTATTTCTCCGTAAGCATGTCCATTCTTTAACAGTACATACCCTAACATCTAGACCTGGCATCCCCAAACTGCGGCCCTCCAGCTGTTGTAAAACTACAACTCCCACCATGTCCTGCTGTAGGCTGATAGCTGTAGGCTGTCCAGGCATCCTGGGAGTTGTAGTTTTGCAACATCTGGAGGGCCGCAGTTTGGGGATCTAGACTGTGGTGTTCTGACCATAATAGGACTTAAAGGAGTTTTCTAGTGCCCGCAACCTGCCTCCTAAAACAGATGATTCATACTTACCTGCACCCTGCCGGTCCAGTCCTCTGCGCTGTCTCTATCTTCTGGACCCCACACTGTTTACATCCAGAGGTGAATGGGCACATGCTCCACTGCAGCCAATCACTGGCTTCAGCGGTAATGTGGCCACAAGCAGCATGTCATCACTGAAGCCAGTCACTGGCTGCAGCAGACCACGCACCACCTGATGTAAACAGTTTGGAGCAGTTGTAGGCAGCGTGGAGAAGGTATGTATGACTCTTCTGGTTCATGAGGAAGGCTGCAGGCCTTAGATAAAATGTAATTATTACAGGAAAATCCGATTTCTGGGGCTGAGCTACTGATAAGCTGTTACTTGCACCCACAGTTCCAAGCAGTAGACGGTGTAGGAAGCCAGAAGATCACAGCACCATACACCGTGTTGTGGCCATGCTTAGGTACTGCAGCTCGGCTCCCTTTAATCATACATCCGGTGGATGGCATGGACACTGGAGCTGTGCACATTTCAATAACCCGAATTAGACATCCAATCCCAGACGTTTAAAGGCGTTTTTCTGTTTAGGCTGCAGCAATGTCATCACATCGAAAATAATCAGCCGCTGCAGCCAATCGCTGCTTTCAGATATGAAATATTTCGAAGTATTATATTAGCGAGGAAACTATCACATCTTCAAATCCCTTATCAGACCAAAAGGCGAAGTTAACTTTAATAAACAAAATCTACCCATCCAAAAAAAAATTAAAACCATTTTTTCATTCAAAATTATTGTATTGTTTAAAAATAGTTAATGGGGGAAAAAAAGAATCCATGCAGTATACCAACTTAACAAAGTGAACATATTTAAACAGCACCACCACATGGCAGGAAAAATATACTGACCCAATGATGGAGTTATTGTATTTTCCAATCCCACTAAAAAAAAAAAATTAGTCTTCACTCAGCCATTAGATTACATGTACAGTAAAGTTGTGCCAGTAACAACGGCTCATGCCACAAATGTCAGCGGAAACAAAAACAAATATTTTGGGTCTCAAAATGTGGTTTCACAGAAAGTTTTTATTTATTTTTTCCTCCTTAAAATAGGCTTTCATTCTGAAAGTTCAAAATATTAAAACAACTGTGGTGGCATAATGGTGGCCTACTGGAAAAGACCTAAAAAGCACAAGGAGCACTAAGCAACACCTTTACATTTCAAAATTTTGAGCTAGCTTGGGGGCAGGGAACTGGCTTTCCTTAAGGAGACCAGCTTTGTATGGGGGCTTGGTGGCGCCATGGGAAAATCTACAAAGAGGTGTCTCACAGGCAAAGAGAACCATCTCACTAGCGCCGCCTTTTGGAAGCAGCTTCCTATTATGTTCAAAGACCTACTTTTTAACATGCATGGCACTAGCAAGAAACTTATTTGAATTCTAGTTCGGGTCAAAATTAACCCCTTAATGACTGCCGATATGGGTTTCTACAGCAATCATTAATGGGCTTTATTCCTAGAGTAGTGGCCTAGAATAAGTGCTGCATGGGTCTCCCGTGCGGGGGGGGGGGGTGTCAGCTCTCAAATTAGAGTTGGGCTCCTGCTCTAATGGCTCCGACTGGAATAAGCACTGATCCGGGCACATCTAAGAGGTTTAGAGGGAGGTAGCTACCTCTGTCTTCCATCAGAGAATGAGATCGCGGGATGCAGCTGTCTCTGAATGCCTAGTGAAGACACCAGGCCTGCCTGCAATGCATTCCTAGCTGGTTGTGCCTCTGAGGTGACTATCCTTGTAATGCTGACCGTGTCATACAGTGTAATGCAGAAGCAATACATTGTATTATACAAGCGATCAAAAGATCGTTTATTAAAGTCCCCTTGTGGGACTAGTAAATGGTTAAAAAAATTGTTTAAAAAAAGTTTAAATAAAAAATATATATATAATTTAAAGGAAATCTGTCACATGATTTTAGTGTTTTAAACTAAAACTATAGCCATGTTCAGTAAAGTACCTTGAGTCTAGATGTGGTCTCCAATCTTTTTTTTTCAGATTCCGTTTTCGTTTTATTTGACTTTTTCTCATATGTAAATTTCCTCTGAAGGAGCCCAGAGGGGCGTTAGGGAGCCCAGTAACGCCCCCCTCCTGTGTCCAGCACGCCTTCTTCATGCTCCAAAACGCGCCTATTTAGGGACGGACTAACGGCCCATATTAGCATTGTAGGCCGCCGCCCCCCTCAACTACATCACGGCAGCTCTAGAAACCACTCGCAGAGCTGCCTGCTTCGCCTGGCCAAAATCTCGCGCAGGCGAAATCTCGCGAGATTTCGGCCGGGCAAAGCAGGCAGCTCTGCGAGTGGTTTCCAGAGCTGCAGTGACGTGGTTGAGGGGGGTGGCGGCCTACAATGCTAATATGGGCCGTTAGTCCGTCCCTAAATAGGCGCGTTTTGGAGCATGAAGAAGGCGTGCTGGACACAGGAGGGGGGCGTTACTGGGCTCCCTAACGCCCCTCTGGGCTCCTTCAGAGGAAATTTACATATGAAAAAAAGTCAAATAAAACGGAATCTGAAAAGAAAGAGTGGAGACCACATCTAGACTCAAGGTACTTTACTGAACATGGCTATAGTTTTAGTTTAAAACACTAAAATCATGTGACAGATTTCCTTTAAAAAATACACCTTTTTTCCATTGGAAAAAAAATTGAAAAAAATAAAATCTCCACCACCTATTTTGTATTGCTGTGTCTGATATGACCCACACAATTATTGTGCAATTTATACTGTATGGTCGTAAAAAAAAACAAAAAACAAAACTGTCAGAATTTTTGTTTATTTGCCACCAAAAAATCTAAACAAATAAAAAGCTGTTAAAAAGTGTTAAGTACCTTAAAATGATACCAATGGAAAGCACAAGTCATCCTGCACAAATCAAGCCCTCACACAGCTAGGATAAAAATAAAAAAAGTGTTTTTTATTGTGTAAAAATAGTAAAATGTTAAAAGTAAAAACATATGTATCTGGTATCGCTGTCATCATACTGAACCAGAGAGTAAAGTTATCATGTTATGTATGCTGAAAAATGAACACCGCAAAATTTATAATGTTAAAAGTGTGATTATTACCGCCCCCCTGAAAGAGTTAAAAAAGTTAATCACTAAGTTATACGTATCCCAAAATGGCACCTTTAAGAACTACAACTTGTCCCACAAAAAACAAGCTCTCATACGGCTACATAGACAGTAAAAAATAAAAAAGTTATGGCTCGTGGAATGCGACGGTGAAAAAAATTGCTGAAAATGCAATTAATACGCAAACTTCATAAAAAGAAGAACTTTAGTACTATGGATTCTTCCCCTACTATTCTCACAGAATCTAAGTTCTGGTTTCTTCTGGTTCCATGTGTAGACCTTGTACAAGACCCAGGTGCGGGAGCTGAAGGAGGAGTGTGAAGACCAAGGGAAACTTTACAAGGAGATGCAACAGAAGGTTCAGGAGCTCCAGGATGAGAGGTGAGTTATGGAGATACCAGACATGGTTTCCACCGACTGAACTATTCCTGCCGATGACGCATAACGTATGTAAACTCTGAGAAATGACTGCATATTATGTCTGTTTTTTCCACCAAAGTCAGCAGCGGGGTACCGGAAGGATCTGTGCTAAGGTCCCTTTACACCGCCCGAACATTGGGCAGATTATCGCTAAGAAGCGTTTATATAATTCTGCCAGTGTAAAGGTGCCGTCGATTACCCAACGAACGAGAGCGTTGCCGGTGTACTGAATAACCCTTCAATGAAATATGTCTGAAAAGTTGCTCTAGGCCTCATGCACACACGTGTTACTTTCCGTGTCTGTTCTGGGTTTTTTTTTTTTTTTTAGTGGACCGTATACGGAACCATTCATTTCAATGGGTCCGCAAAAGAAACGGAAGTTACTCTGTGTGCATACCGTTTCCGTATGTCTCTTCCGCGAGGGGATAGAACATGTCCTATTATTGTCCGCCTAACGGACAAGGATAGGACTGTTCTATTAGGCGCCAGCTGTTCCGTTTTGTAAAATACGGAATGCCCGTGGACGTCTTCCGTGTTTTTTGCGGATCCGGTTTTTGTGGACCACAAAAGACATACAGTTGTGTGCATGAGCCCTTACTTTTTTTTTTTTTTTTTTTTAACTTTTACTTTTTAAGATTTTATTTTAAAAAATGTTTGTGACTAGGCTTGAGCAAATCGAGCTTCAGATCATAGATCCGAAGTCAATTCATTAAAAAACTTTGTCATGCTGCTTCTGTATAGCATTAAAATGTATGGGCTCTGTGTGGCAAAACTTTCTTAACCAAAGTTGCGAGAGACTTCGGTTTTTCTATGTGCGTATTTAAAAACATTTTAAAATAAAAATCCGAAGTCGGCTGTGGTACTGGCCGGGGTACCCTGGTACCAAAGCCGACTTCGGATTCCGTTTTTAAACCCACAGATTGGAATACAGAAGTTTTGCGCAACTTTGGATGAGATAGTGTTTTGCTCCACAGAGCCCATACATTTTAATGCTGTACAGGGAGAGATTTATCAAAACTGGTGTAAAGTACAACTGGCTTAGTTGCCCATAGCAACCAATCAGATTCCATCTTTCATTTTTCAGAGCTCCTTTGGAAAATGAAAGGTGGAATCTGATTGGTTGCTATGGGCAACTAAGCCAGTTCTACTTTACACCAGTTTTGATAAATCTCCCCCCTTCCCTTTAGGTCATGTGAAGAGTGTGCAATAAAAAAATCTACGATCATTTTTCACTCTTCTTCTTTCATGGACAAAGGTGAAAACATCTTCCTGGTTCACTGCAATGACATATATTTCCTTACGGACATGCTGCATTCTCCTTATTCTGGAGTGCCTCTTTACCAACCAAGTCGTTATTGTTTTTGTTTTCAGGGACTCTTTGGCCGCTCAGCTTGAGATCACATTGACTAAGGCGGACTCTGAACAGCTGGCACGCTCCATTGCTGAGGAGCAGTACTCTGACCTGGAGAAAGAGAAGATCATGAAGGAGCTGGAGATCAAGGAGATGATGGCTCGTCATAAACAAGAGCTTGCGGAGAAATATGCCACCATTAGTTCTGTACGTCGGTGGGGGATTGGTTACGGGGGCATATTAGTTACAGTATAGAACTGGTAATTTTTTCAGGGAACCCACTACAGTTCTAGAATTACTGCTGTCTCAGGGTGCCAGGGTGGACAACCTCACTTGATCATTTTAAAATAGGGTTTCTCTTTAAAGTATAAAACTCAGTAAATGGTAAGCACGGTTGTGTCTTCCATCCTGGTGACAACTGATATGGCCACCATTACAGCTTCCGGGGGGAGGTTAACATCCATCTTTCCTAGAGTTATTAACAGCAAGTTTGACAAATTTTATACCAAGGCATTTCTTGGAGATCAGTGGGCATAGATAGCATCACCGTTTCAAACAACCAGGGAGCTGACTTCTTACGCGCGTCCTACTATGAGCATACTGATAGCGCAGTGTGTGTGTCACCAAGGACAGACACTGGAGACTGGTATATAGAAGCCAGCGTTCCAATATGGAATTTAAAAAAGAAAAAAAAAATAATTCTTTAAATAAAAAAATTGAACACATTTTTGCAAAACTACATTTTGTTTTTCCAGTTTTTTGGGGATTTTACTACTGATGAGGTAGTAGATAGGTCATCAGTATCTGATTGGTGGGGGTCCGACACCCAGGACCCCTGCCGATCAGCTGTTTGAGAAGGCACCCGTGCTACCGTGAGCGCCGCGGCCTTATCTTAGCTTTTCCTAGACCAGTGACGTCACGTTCATCGGTCACGTGGCCTAAGTGAATGGGGCTGAGCACAATACCAAGCACAGCCTCTATACAATGTACTGCGCTGTGCTTGGTAAGCTGCAAGAAGGTAGCGGCGCTCACAGGAGTACCGGTACCTTGTCAAACAGCTGATCGGTGGGGGTCCTGGTTGTCGGACCCCCACCGATCAGATACTGATGACCTATCCAGAGGATATTGGGCGGCTGTAGCAGCGGTGACTGTACTGTGTATGGAGCTGGAGGCAGACAGCTCTATTTTCCGTGTAGTGGCCATTTCTGGGTACTGCTCCTCAGCTCCTATTTAAGTGACTGGGGACTGATTCAGTACAGAGCCTTCTTCTTCTGCTCCATACGCTGTTAGGTTCTGACACTACAACAGCTCAAAACAGCTGATCAGTACGGGTGGTGGGATTCAGACCCCCAACAATCTGCTACTGATGACCTATAGGTAATCAACATGTGAAACCCGGAGAACCCTTTAATAACAACACTAAAGCACATGTATTCCCAAATAGTACACGTAGAAACAATTTTGCCCTCAAAAAGCAACACCCGATATACAAAAATAACAAACTTATACGTCCTGGAATGCAGAGATGGGAAAAACGAGAAAATGTGTCTCGTCCTTGAGGCCAAAATGGCCGAGACCATAAAGGGGTGTTCCGGTTATAACAAGTTATCCACAGGATAAGGGATAACTAGCAGATCTGTGGGGGTCCTACTGCTGGGACCCTCACTGATCATGAGGACGGGGGCCCTGTACCCGGTGAAGCCCCCCTGAAATGGATGGAGAGGCGCGCTGTTGCTCCATTCATTTCTATGGGAGGGATGGAGACAGCCAAGGTTAGCGCCCACTTATAAAAATCAATGGAGCTGTGGCGCACATTTCCTACCAGCTGCTCGGTCCATTTTAAGGGAGCTCTAAAGGGTACAATCTTATGGCTAGGGTACAATCCTGTGCCCTAGCGGTCAGACCCACATAGATCAGACACTTGTCTTTGTAATAGGACAACCTCTTTAAAGACCCACAAGAGCTAACAAAATACTGCTTTAAACCTTCCACATTTATAATTTTTTATTTTTTTTTTTTCTAGTTTTTACTATTTTACTTTCACAGTGTCTTATCTTATGTCTTTCCTCCTTAGCTTGAGGAAGCCAACAAAACACTAACCACAGATGTGGCCAATTTGGCCAACGAGAAGGAAGACCTGAACAACAAACTGAAGGATGCCAAAGAACGTAAGTCGTCTGTGTAATCACAGCTCGCTATTAGAGATGAGCACATTCATCAGAACTACTTTTAGCTCTTCTCCCATTGTGTTCTATGGACTGATGAATGAGGAGAAATGCTTTGCTCATCTCTAATGACTATTAGACTCCTCCATACAGATTACACCATATCTAAGATACAGGGGAGTATGGGATCTGTGTCTAACATTGTCCTGTTATCGGGGGGATTTCACCTACAGAAATTCAACATCTGGCCGAAGAAGGAACCAGCGTTGTGATCCTTAAAACACAATTTGAGAAGCAGCTGCTGAACGAGAGGACTCTGAAGACTCAGGTAACAATACAGACAACCCATACCTGGTCTATTAGGTTCCTGGATAGTGTCACAATATAGGAGGGGGTGTCCAAACCTTTCAGTGGGCCTGAGAGAAACCACTTAAAGAAGAACTCCCGACAAAAATTTTATCCCATGTCCTGCTAGAAATGTACATGATATAATCTGTAGTGATTGTAATTTTCTTACCAGTGTCTGAATTTTTGACTTATATCATCCTGAAGTTTCTTATCTGTGTCATGTGACCAGCAATTAGACCCACCAACTCACACAGAGACTTATGTGTGGACAGGAAGTCTAATTCTCTATGTATTCCTATGAGACTGAAGTGAGGCTCCCATAGGAATGAATAGAGCAGTTACTGGCTTTCTGTCCTGGGTCAGTTGGAGGTCAGGGAGTTGGTCACATGACCCAGCTACAATAAGAAGAGAGGTTTTTACTCACAGAAACAGTCACTGATAAGAAAATGACATTCACTACAGATTATATCATGCACCTTTCTAACAGGTCAGAGAATAAAAATTTTTGCGGGAGTTCTTCTTTAAGGCATCATACACATGTCTGTGTTATTGATTGCTCAGTTTTGTGTGGAGCCTTTATATGACGCCCAGAAAAATGCATGGGTCTTTACTTGAAGCCCATTTTGCCTCATACAAATCCAAAAGAATGGTGGTATGGTCCATCCGATAAAGGCCCATTACTGCTATGAATGAATAGGTCTGTAACCATTAATGCTCCGTAATATACTGGACTCGTTGTGCCGCCTACATCCTCTGTCTAGTGTCTATGAGGCCTTAGATGGAGATCCATTATGAGCCTGATGGTATTTAGAACCAGACTTTTACCTATAAGTCAATTAGTCTTGTGGCCGGGGGACGGCACATGCATAAGGGAAAATCATTGTATATTCATATGTAAGTTACGTGTATTTAGATGTTAAGTTTGTACTCAAAGTGCTCTGGGGGTAAGAGGACACCTTGGTCGGCATAAGGTAAAAGCTTGAGCACTAGATGTTGTGGGACTTTACTTTGCTGTCACAGACAATCATCTTAGACATTCATGACTTAAAGGGGTATTCCCATCTGAACATTTAGGACATATCAACAGGATATGCCATATGTCCAATAGGCTCCTCATCTAGGACCTATTCCTGTCTCAAGAACGGTGCCCTGAAGTGAATGGAGAGCAGGCCACACATATGCAGCTTTCTCCATTCACTGCTATAGAACTTCCAAAAGTATCGGAAGCCCCATAATGGTGAATGTAGGGGTGGCTGCGAATATGCTGGATCTTCTCCATTCACTACTGTGGGACTGCCAAAAATAGTCATGTGCACGCGCTTGGCTATTTTTGGAAGTCCCATAGCAGTGAATGGAGAAGATGCTGTAAATGCTCAGCATGCACATCTTTAATGGTGGAGCAGTCTTCAGATAGGTGCGGGACCCACTTCTTTAACCTACTCCTTTCAGACAATTATAGCATATCCTGTTGATATGCTATAAGTGTCTTGAAGGGACAACCCCTGTAAGAGGTGACCTCCTTGAGTCAGAGTCTAAGGTGCAGGCTTCTGAGATGTTCTATTCTAATGCCGGCAGTAACAGCATTGATCTGATTATACCCCAATGCCCATGTGGGTGATTTTGTGCCCCCTGCCGTATTTCATCCGTATTTCATCAGACAATGCTTGCCACTTGTGCAGGTTCATGACTTTTTGTCTCATTCCTTTTACAGGCCGTGAACAAGCTAGCCGAAATCATGAACAGGAAAATTCCCAATTCCAAGGGCGGACCCGACACCGATGTGCGGAGGAAGGAGAAGGAGAATAGGAAGCTGCAACTGGAGTTGAAATCCGAGAGGGAAAAACTTTCACGCCTTGTCATCAAGTACCAGAAGGAGATGAATGAGATGCAGGCGGTAAGGAGTCACGTGCACCCTGAAAGGGTTTCTGACTAGTTGTGTACTTGGCGGGAAGGGAAGGCCAGTCTATAGAACACTGCGGCGGCTCTTTTTAAAATTACATCATTGTCCTCACAGCAAATTGCAGAAGAGAGTCAGGTTCGAATTGAGCTTCAGATGGCGCTCGACAGCAAAGACAGCGACATCGAGCAGCTGCGGTCACAGCTGCAAACCATTCACATCGGCATGGACAGCACGAGTATCGGCAGTGGGCATGGTGACACCGACAACGATGACGGATACCCAGGTAAAGCCCTTGGTCTTTCAGTTACCATACTGGAGAGTGCACTGTTGACTTGCGTTACATTCTCAATCCTTTGAGACATGTGCAAAGTCAAGACTTTTTACTCTCTTCGAATATGCGCTGAATGGTAAAGTCACTCAATCGTTAATATTTCCCATTCACTGCTACTGGAGGACAACGTTTTGCAGTGGTTGTCCTTAGGATAGGCCTCCAATTTATGACCATGGAGGTCCAACTCAATCCATTGAGGACCGTGGTTCCTTCTTGGTTTATTCAGGCACACTGACTGGTATGCGATCATGGCTCCATCCCGTTCAATATGCTGATCCTCCAGCCCCATATACACTGCACTTGTATGTACAGCACTATATACAAGGGCTATGGTATTCTAGTCTTGTTCTACCAATAAGCCATGATCTCGAGGGTCAGGCCTCAACTGATCACGGATCGACAGCCGATCTGGTGAAAGTCATTAAATGTATTTATCATATCACTCTACATCTCTCTAGTGCAGGGATACCCAACCTGTGGCCCTCCAGCTGTTGCAAAACTACAACTTCCATCATGCCTGGACATCTTTCAGTTATCAGGAAATACTGGGAGTTGTAGTTTTGCAAAAGCTGGAGGGCCACAGGTTGGGCATCCCCGCTCTAGTGTATATTTCTCAACTTTTTTTTCCAGTGGAAGACTAAAGCAGTCCATAGACGTAAAGTCAGAATGATTTTACCATGTTTTATACATTACACGATACGTGTACAAGGTGTTACACTGCTTAGGCTACTTTCACACTAGCGTTTTATAATTCCGGTATTGAGTTCCGTCATAGGGGCTCAATACCGGAATAAAACGCTTCAGTTTTGTCCCCATTCATTGTCAATGGGGACAAAACTGAACTGAAGACAACGGAATGCTCCTGAAAGCATTCAGTTCCGACTTCAGACTGGAGAACAAACCGCAGCATGCGGTCCAGGGATCCGCACCAAGATGGATCCGGAATGACCCCCAATGCAAGTCAATGGGGACGGATCCGTTTGGTGTGGACACACCAGTAATCCGGATCTGTCCTCCATTGATTTGCAAGGGGGGGTCATTCCGGATCCGGCTACAGAGCTAGACACATACATAAATACATACATACAGACATACACACATACATACTCACATACTCCAGGGACGCCGGCAGCACGTCTTCACTCGCCTCGTGCGCGCAGCTATGACGTTTCCCCACTGTGCCCAGCAGAGGGCGCTGTGGGGAATCGTCATCACTGCGCGCAGGAGGCGCGTGAAGACGTTCTGCCGGCGTCCCTGGAGTATGTGAGTATGTATGTCTGTGTCTTGTTCCATGTTAACGTGTGTGGGGCCGAAGCGCTGCTCCGGCTCCACACATGTATCAGCGTTAGCACCTTTTAGGTGCCGGATCCGTGCTAACGCTAGTGTGAAAGAGGCCTTACATATGACAAGACTATCCGAATCTATTATCATCTGCCTCTTTCTTCATGAGGGTTATGAAGACATTATGAAGACATTTACACATTAACAAGACCTAGGGGGTCATTCTTACATTTAGACCATTTTCTACACCTAAACCAGGCGCAGAAAATGATGAATGAGAGGGCCCTTCCCCGCCCATACCACTCCCACTATTTTAGACCTGGCGTGATTGGGGAAAAGTTGCAGATTGTTTGTGCCTGAAATACACCTAATATAGGCGTATTTCAGGATAATAAATGACCACCTTCCTAGTACCTGAATCTTTTTGAAGCTAGACACTTCTGGCACACATTTGATGTAGCAGTGCCGGTGATGCCCAGATGGTCTCTAGGGGCTACAAATCCTTAAGCCCCCTCAAATTATTAAGATCTTACAATTGTTCATTTTACAGAGCGCTATGGCCCCTTTAATTTCACTTCACTGGATTTTTTTTTTATTGGTCTTAATTTCCAGGTATACGGACTATATCCAATAGGTTTTGCCAGCATTGACTGTCGGGACCCCACTGATCCTCAGAATGAAGGGGCCAAACTGCTCCTAAAGCTCTATGCCCCCTTTACTGAATTTCCCTGGAGAGCTTCTCTCCCTTTATTTTCAGGATCGGTGAGGCTCCCCGAGGTCAGTACGGTGTGTTGGGGCGTATACTGGTGATGGAAATAGCCCTTTAAGGATTTTATTGTGACAGATGGACAATTGCTTCTATGTTCTCTTTCCCTTTGGTGCTGACACGTTTTTTCATTCCTGTTTGATATAACATTATTTTTTTCCCTCCTTTGCTTATAATATCTTTTCGTAACTTCTCATCTGCACTCTTCCTTCCGGCTCTATGCCGGGTTTCCAGTTCGCATCACTCAGTCCCGTACTACGGAGTCCATGTCATTCACCTACCAGCGTTCCTCTACTTCCGTCAGCATTGGCACTAAGCCCTCCCGTGCTCGCTTGCTTTTCAACTCTGATTCTGATACGGACTCAGAGGAGGAACCAAAACCCTGTGCACGAACCCCTACAGATCCCGATAGCGATGACAACGAAGGTGACATCGCTGTGCAACTGTGTGCTGCTCTCTGTGTGTGGGCCCAGGTGGCCCTTGTCTAACACGCAAGTCTCTAACTGGGATCGGCATGGCATGAATACTGACCGCATGCGTTCTGTACTGGCAGCCATCTACCGCCAGAAACCTGTTTGATTGTTTCGAAAAAAAAATCCAAGCGTATCTGAATGTGTATTTCAATTTATGGAGTGGATTTCCATCCTATGTAGAGAGGAGATCATCCCATGTAGTATGTGCCCTCACTAGGAAAAGGGGCTGTCCGGTTTCCAATCTTGATGACCCATTCTCCGATTTCCGGCTGTTAGAAGAGACCGCAGTGCTGGTATAGAAGTTGGATATGCCATACCCTTAGCCTATCATCTAAGGGTATGACAAATCGAGAGGAATCCTAGAAGATGGCAGAGGAGATGAGGATTGGAGTCCAGTAATAGTTTTCTCCCCTCTCCTTGTTCAGTACACATGCATGCGCCGCTGAGCATGCATGTCTATGGGGTGGGAGTTCAGAGAGATAGCTGTCAGCCAAACGAGGACTTAGACCTGAATTTGACTCCCTCACAACTAGGGCAAATCTGCAGAATCAATAGTTTGCCATGGTATGAATGCTGCAGAAGAGTCTGTGGAGGTCCCTGCAAGAAAAATGTCACTACATAGCAAAGATCAGCAATCTCCGGCGTTCCAGCTGTGGTAACTACTACTCCCAGCATGCTCACTTGCCTGGCATTTTTCAGAACTCCTATAGAAATGAACGAAGCATGTTGGGAGTTGTAGCTTTACCACAGCTGGACTGCCGGAGGTTGCTGACCCCTTGTTCACACTGTGCAGTTTTTTTTTTTCTGCTGCTGGTATAATGTCTTATGAATGATAGCCATTCACATGAATGGACAGTGCTGTGTAATGCAAGGTGGGGATAAGTCCCCCGTAGCAGAAGGCACTCTTTCCTGTGGCTCTCTTCGGATGTCCATAAATAGGTCTTCTGGTAATAGGTCGTGCTGACAGAGCTACCCCTATAATACACATACCGTTGTGTACTGCCATTAGGTGGGCAATAAATTTTGTCAGCCCCTCCACTCTTCTGCTTCCCACTGTGATGGTCGTCTGGTCCACGCTGTCAAGATTTCCAGCTTTTCATTGTCAGCCAATACTCCGTGACACATACTAAAGGGAACCTGTCACATTGAACGTGGTGTTTGAGCTGCAGGCAGCATGTTATAGAGCAGGAGGAGCTGAGCAGATTGATATATAGTTTTATACTTGTATTTTATACATTTATATCTCTGCTCATTCTGAACTTTGAAGTCCAGGAGGCGGTCCTATCGGTGACTGACAGCCGTCCCTCTATGGCTGTAAATACAGAGATAGCTGTCAATCACTGATAGGACCGCCTCCTGGACTTCAAAGCTCAGAATGAGCAGAGATATAAATGTATAAATTACAAATTGTACTGAATATCTTCCCATAAAGCTACATATCAATCTGGTCAGCTGCTCCTGCTCTGTAATATGCTTCCTGTAGCTTCCATTGCATTTTCATGCCGACATGTTCCCTTTAAGCTCACCCCCAGCATATTCTGTCTCTCCACAGCCCTCACCACACCATTCACAACCCTCAGACATGCAGGTCATGGAGATTGGGTTTTTTTTTCTTCTCTTTTTCATAATTCCCATAGACCATGACTTCACCCGAGGTTTGTTGTGCCGAACCTGCAGCTTTATGGTCGGCCCAGGGTTCTGACCCAGCGCTCACTCATTATACCACCTGCACGTAGATACAGGGCTGAGGCCTGGTTATTCACAGGTATGGTGTATAAGAGTATTGCACACCCACTTGTATACTGGGCTGTACACAAAATACACAGGGTATGCCTTCACCGAGTCTGAGGATCAGAGGCAGTTTAGTATACACTGTCAGAGACAATATAGAAATGTCACATAGGTGACAGTCAGTATCCGGAATTTCAGGCCTATATGTTTAGGTTGTTCTGCCAAATCCTGTCTTCCATCTTAAAGGGCTTTCCTGGAGTTCAATATTAATGGCCTATCCTCAGGTCATCAATATCTGATCAGTGGAGGTCAAGCTACCGGCACCCCTGCTGATCAGCTGTTCGAATGGGCTGCAGCACTTCAGTGAGCTCCGCAGCCCCTTCCTAGACCAGTGACATCCCGTTCATCGGTCACATGGCCTATTTGGAGCCCAGCCTCATTCAAGTGTATGGGCCGGGGCTGCAGTACCAAGCACAGCCAATATACAATGGACGACGCTGTGCTTGGTAGGCTGTAAGGAGGCCGCAGCGTTCACTGGAGCGAAGCAACCTCTGTAGACAGCAGAGTTGGACGCAGGAGGATGAGCAGAGATTTTACGGTTACATTAACTATAGAACTTGGCTAGTATTAAAGAGGTTATCCAAAGTCTAAAATAAGCTCCCCATGCTTGGGGTCCTGAGATAGATTATACTCGCCCCACTCCCCAGCACCTGCGTCACTACTGATCCCTGCACGGCCGCCGCTGGATCTCTCCGTTACGCAGATCAAAACATCCGGGGGGGGGGGGGGGGTAGGTTACGGGGCACGGCCTCCCCCTGGGTACTTTCAGATCCTGTGTATTTTATCTACAGCACCATAGCCCGATTGACATTCAGTGCATGTAGCTGCCCAGACAGGTGGAATAATGGGAGAGCGCTGTCTATGGGACCGAGCCACAGACTCACTATAGGACTGCTTTGCCTTGAACGCTTGTAGCTTGGATCATCGCTGCTCGGACGCATCTGGGTCGTAAATCTGTTTTATTAGTATTTGACGGAACTAACGCTCATTGGCTAATGTGCCGCCTTCTCGTCCCTGCAGAATCCAGACTGGAGGGATGGTTGTCACTTCCTGTGCGAAACACGAAGAAGTTTGGCTGGATTAAAAAGGCGAGTAGATGCTGGACAGTATTAAAGGGGATGTCCAAGATTAGAAAAGAACATGCCTGCTTTCTTATAATAAAAAAACAGCACCACTCCTGTGTTCAGGCTGTGTGTGGTATTGCAGCACAGCCCCATTCACGTCTTGTATTGCAGGTCTACGCTATAGACACATCCTGTACAGCCAGAGTTGCATCTAATGACCCATCCTTGTGCACTATGTCGCCTTCTTTCTTCACTTATTTTTACTTTTTCTCCTCCAGTACGTGGTGGTTAGCAGCAAGAAGATTCTGTTTTATGACAGTGAGCAGGATAAAGAGCTGTCCAATCCGTACATGGTGTTGGATATAGAGTAAGTATTTCTAATCCCTGTTCTTTAATGTAAACTATTTCTTTTCAGAAAGTGGCTTTTTTAAATCCCAGTTTTGTGAAAAACATAATTCTGTATTTAAATTGTGATTATCTATGTAAAAGTAAGGTAAGATTGGCTAAGAATAGTAAAGAATACTGCAGTTTTCATATTGGCCTTTAGGTGTCAGCACTACAGGTGTACACTCCAGTAAGCCATCTCACTTTACTGCATACAGTAAAACTATACAGGTAACGTTAGTGCTGGTAATTGGATACAGAACATTTCTAATCACTGCTGTTAAATGGACAGTTTCTTCTGATAGTGCCTGCTTTCTATATACCAGTTTTGTGAAGAAAAAAAACATTATAATTTGGGATTTAAATAGGGATTATGTAAAAGTAAGGAAAGACTTTGTAAGAATAGTAAAGAATGTTGCAGTTTTTATATTGACCTTTAGGTGTCAGTACTGCAGGCATCTCACTTTACTGCATACAGTGAAACTACACAAGTAATGTTAGTGCTGATAATTGGATGTAGAGTAGGTATTTCTAATCACTAAATTAGATATAGATAAGTGTTTCTAATCGCTGCTTTTAAATGGACGCTTTCATCCGATAGCAGCTTATTTTTCTATCCCAGTTTTGTGAAAAACATTATAATTTGGCATTTAAATTGGGATTATTCATGTAAAAGTAAAAAAAGACGTGGTTAGAATATTGTAGTTTTCATACTGGCCTTTAGGTGTCAGCGCTGCAGGTGTACGCTCCAGTATGCCATCTCACTTTACTGCCTGCAGTGAATCTATCCAAATAATGTTAGTACTGATGATGTTGTATGATTTCCTTCACAGTAAACTATTCCACGTGCGGCAGGTAACTCAGACGGATGTGTATCGGGCAGATGCTAAGGAGATTCCACGGATTTTCCAGGCAAGTGCATCATGGATAGGTTCTTCACAGTTTGATGCTGTAAATATTCAGGAATGTATATAAACCATATTTTAAATGGATTAGATATGCCATCAAATTGAGATTTGTGGGGTGTGACCCCTGTGAGAGCCCCAGAGATACAAAAATGGCAGTTGTGTCCCTGACCGTCTTCTCTCTGCTCACATTTACTGGTTTGTATTCATTTCCTGTTATCTTTTTTTTAACCCATAGATTTTATATGACAATGAAGGAGAAAGCAAGAAAGAGCAAGAATTCCCAGTGGATCCTGTGGAGAAATCGAACTATATCTGTCACAAAGGACATGAGTTCATTCCCACGTTATACCATTTCCCAACAAGCTGTGATGCCTGCATGAAGCCCCTGTGGCACATGTTCAAACCCCCTGCTGCCTTAGAGTGTCGGCGCTGCCATATCAAGTGCCACAAGGACCATATGGATAAGAAAGAGGACATGATAGCACCTTGCAAAGGTACGTGCGACATGTCAGGGCTGCAGGGCAGGTGATAAATGTTGGTGACCCCTCCCCCCCAGTGATCCTGAGAATGGAGGGTCCCAGTCCCCTCACTGAATGGGACTGGTAGTACATTGGTATGCGGTGTTGGAGTGACATGTGCGCTACCACTTAACACGGAGAGTGGACTCTGGGACCCTCTGTTCTTAGGCTCACTGAGGGTCCTACCTATGGGATATAGACAGCTTTTCTTCAGTCTGGAGCTGCTGCATCCAGTTGGGGGATTCGGGGAACCTCCGTTCCCGGGATCACATGGGGTCACAGCAGTCTTACCCCCAGCGATTTGACATTTATCGTCTATCCTGTGGGTAGGTGATAAAAACTTTTTGTGGAATAACCCATTTAGTGGTGACTTACCAGAAGACATGTATAAAAGTCCCTTGTGTAGATTGGGGAGCATCATGTCATCAAAATCTCAGTAGTGCAGCCTCACACCTTGTTTCTGTAGGCGGCGCAGGACAGATATATGTAGTTCTTTCCTAAAATTTTCTTCCTTTATTAAAGGAGTTATCCCAAAATAAATGCAAAAAAATAACATTCATACAACCTCTTTCTAACAAAGCTAGAACCAGCCCTGTACCTCACATGGAGCCAGAGATCTCCTCATTCATTGCTGCCATTGCTCTGCTAGATTTATTACAAGGTGGCAGCTCAGGGGGCGTGTCCATTCTTGAGGGGCGGTTTCTTTCTACTCTCCATGTAACTGTCACTTCTAGTAGATATGGCTGGTGGCAGTTGAAGAATAGAACTGGGCATGTGCGACCACCTCAGCTAGGTGGACAAAGATGTTAGGAAAAGAGTAAACAGCAGGTGGCGCTATACAGTTACATCTCATTGAATAACTCTGTGGCTATAGTACACTTTTAACTACATGCAATTAAAAAAGTTTTCAGATTCAGACACTGGTTTGGAAATGTAGAATATTTTTTGTAAGATAACCCCTTTAATTAACCTCTTTTGTATTCTTTCTTCTCTCACAGTAAACTACGATATTTCTACGGCTAAGAATCTACTTTTATTAGCGAACTCCACGGAGGAGCAGCAGAAGTGGGTGAGTCGGCTGGCAAAGAAAATTCCCAAAAAGACGCCAGCTCCTGATCCCTTTGCCCGTTCCTCTCCGAGAACTTCCATGAAGGTACAGCCAAACACGTCGATGAGGCGGCCTAGTCGACAACTTCCTCCAAACAAACCCAGGTAATAAGAACTGGACTACTACTGTATATTACAGATGTGATACTGTGAGGGTGCGTTAGTTGGTTAACCCACAGTTCTCTGAAGTACCCCAAATAACAAATCCTGATGTCTCAATGAATCATGCCAAATAACAAATCCAGCTCTGCTGCATCTGCACGTTAAATATACAATATGTGCCTTTGTAAGAGTTATAGTCTACCTCTAGAGCTGGTGTCTTAGTGGGCACATAGCAGTGGTGTATGCATAAAGCCCGTAGAGGGGCACACAGTCCCTACAGGTCCCTCGTATGCACCTGTAGGGACTCAAGGTGCTGTTACCTTGACTTATTGCAGGTAATGCCATCCCAATGAAATGAAACAAGCCACTGGTGCGTGGAGGGGCAGTATAGGCCCATAGACTTCTATACCACACTGATCTCTAATATAGAAGTGCACATGAGGTCTAGGGATTTGTGTCCCACCATTAAATATCATAATTCTTGTATAAATCATAATAAATTAAGCATTTTCACCATTGAAATAAAATCATCCAGTGACGTTATGACGTTTACTTACACAGTATGACGCCACCTGGTGGTTAAAGCGTATAGCACTGTGTGAATCCACTGTAATAGCTGAGTAGTTGGTGGACACACGTGCTTAGTCAATCTCCGAATAGTGATCCTCTATTCGCTGTAGGGCAGATAATAGACATAGCTGTCTGCCCTGGTTGTCTAGAGAAGAACAGAGTCTTTGCAGTACCATGACAGTAAAGCTGAGAACACTCCTTCTTTAGATGAGTAAGAACAGGCTATATTTTCAGCTGCCTGAGGGAGAAGGAGACTGATTCTGCCCAGACACGGGGAAGCAAAATATGGTGAAAATGTATTTTTATGCCGGGAACACTACACATTACTTAAAGGGCATCTGTCAGCAGATTTGTACGTATGGAAATGGCTTATGTGCCCGCATTGCTGAGAAAAAAAATAAATGTTAATATATGCAAATGAGCCTCTAGGAGCAATGGGGGCGTTACTATTACACCTAGAAGCTCCACTGTCTCTGCAACTGCCGCTCCCTCTTCTCTTTGACAGGGCCAGGTGTGATCACATTTACACTGAATGGTCCTGTCAAAGTGCAGAGGACGCAGGAGTAGCAGATCCTCTAGGTGTAATGGTAACGCCCCCATTGCTCCTAGAGGCTCATTTGCATATATTAAAACTTCATTTTTCTCACAATGCGGGCACATATGAACATGGGACCAACACAGATGTCTTCAGCTGCCAAGAGCACATGTAACAGGTCAGCCAGTGTCATAGGTAGAAAACTGCTGACAGATGCCCTATAATACAGCTATTAGCTTTTGGTATGTAGGTGGTCACGAGAGGGATGGCCTCTTTAAGGTTTTGGGAGTATCTTCACTAACCCAGGCAGGGATCTTAGAAATAGATTGCCTGCTTATATGCCCATCATGCCATGTTTTCTGCTTCACCACCTTCTGCAGATAACTTCTTTTCTGGTTTCCTTTCCATCCCGTCCATCTTCTTGTTACTAATTTTATTTCTAGCTCTGGTCCTGCCCTCCGAATCATTCTCCATTGACTTTACTTTTACCTTTTTCAAATGCTACAGTAAGTAAGAGTGGTCGGATGTGCCACCCGCTCTGTTCTAACGCTCACTAACTTGCTACGTGTGCCTCGTGCCCATCTACATCGCCAGTACTTATATATAGTATTAGTGCAATAGTCCTGGCACAGGAGGTGACATCATGGGTCATTTTGTACTGTCTCTTATGTCATCACACAGAAATCATGTATTTTTCAATCAACGAATCTATTCCTGCGTCATTTTGGTTGTTGGAGCTCTATACAGCAGAGTGTGGAGTAAGATAATGGATATGTTACTTTACCTTTAAGACAATGCTTATTGTTGTGTGCAACTCCATTTCGAGGGGTATTCATGTCATTGACTTTAAAGGCTATGAACATCTTCTGATTGCATTTTACTCATTTTGGGCTAAAAATCATTTTTTCAATTGGTCTTTATTTAAAAAGAAAAAAAAGTTTTGCCATTTTTGAGATACATGGGTTCAAAAATCAGTTTGTTAGCAGAGTATCACTTCTCAGTCTCGTCAGCTGATGGCTCATGTGAAGCCTTATCTCTGACCTCCTAAAGACTCATTATAGCTTAACTCTTAGGCTACGTTCACATATGCGTTTTGGCATTCCGGTTTTGAGATTCAGCAGAACTGTTCCGTTTTGTCCCCATACATTCTGAATAGAAAGAGATCCATTCAGGATGCCTTCCTTTCCGTCAGCATTGTGACCATTGTGACTCTCCGTCAGTTTTGTGACCGGATAGAAAACGGCTGCAAGCATGGGTCTTATGTCTGGTCATCAAAACGGATCCTAAAAATACAAATCTGTCACCCATTGACTTTCAACGAATTTAGTGACTTGTCCGGTTTATTCTGTTTCAAATTCACACAACCGCATCCTAACGAACGGATGCATACTGGTGTGTAAGATCAAAACGGAACCGTTTTGGTCAGGTTTTCAGATTCTCTGCCGGATCTCAAAACCTGAAACCAAAACGCAGATGTGAAAGTAGCCTTATCAAAGTGTTAAGAATATGGCTTAGGGCTCATGCACACGACTGTATGTATTTTTCAGTCCGCAAAAAAAAACGGATAACGTCCGTGTGTATTACGTATTTTGCGGAACGGAACAGCTGGCCTCTAATAGAACAGTCCTATCCTAGTCCGTAATGTGGACAATAATAGGACGTGTTCTATTCTTTTGCGGAATGGACGTACGGAAATGGAATGCACACAGAGTAACTACAGTTTTTTTGCAGACCCGTTAAAATAAATGGTCAGCAAAAAAACAGAACGGACACAGAAAGAAAAGAAAATGCGTTCGTGTGCATGAGCCCTTAAATGAGTGGGACTGAGAAGTGATACTTGGCTAAAATAAACCCCTGTATCTATTAAACGGCAGAACCTTTTTTGTTTTGTTTAATAAAGATCAATTTAAAAAAAAAAATTTTGTAGCCCAAAATGAGTAAAATACCATCATAAGAAAAATGCCCAAAGGGGTTCTTCGTACTTTTCAATATTGCTGACCTATGATCAGGATAGGTCATCAATATCAGATTGGCGGGGGTCCGACACCCAGCACCCCCAATGATCAGCTGTATGAAGGAAATGCGCGCGTGCCGTCTCCCTTCTTTTTCCCAGCTCGCCATAGACATAGTAGCAGCGAGCAGGAAGAGAGATTGCGCGTGCCTTCCCTTCATACAGCTGATCGGGGTTGCCGGATGTCGTACCCCTGCCGATCTGATATTAACTACCCTGAGGGTAGGTCATCAATATTAAAAGCCCAGAGAACCCCTTTAATGTGTGGGTACTCCAACCCCCATCCACTTGGTGAGGTGGAAGCTCCATATGTGCTATTTCTGTAATTTCTACTCATTTTAACAGGTTAGGAAACTGTAGACAGATACCCATCAGTTTGGGCTATGCTGTGGATATGAATGGAATAACTTTAAAGTACAAGTGTAGATGCTCTAAGATTTAGTAAGACTTTGTCTCCCCCTAGTGGTAAATGTAAACCTTTCAGAATTGTAAACTTATTTTGTTTTTTTTCCACTCATTTATCACCTATGCACAGGCTAGGTGATGAACATCTAAGTAAGGCTACTTTCACACCTGCGCTTTCCCTTTCCGGTATTGAGTTCCGTCATAGGGGCTCAATACCGGAAGAAAACACTTCAGTTTTGTCACCATTCATTGTCAATGGGGACAAAACTGAACGAAACGGAGTGCTCCAGAATGCCTTCTGTTCTGTTTGGTTGCGCTCCCATCGTGGACAGAATAAGACTGGGAGCAGCGTTTTTCTGTCCGCGATGTGGTTCAGAGCAAAACGGATCCGTCATGACTTATAACGTAAGTCAATGGGGATGGATCCGTTTTCTCTGACACAAAAGAAAGCGGATCTGTTCCCCATTTACTTAGAGGTTTTAGAGACGGATCCGTCTTGGCTATTTTAGAGATAATACAACCTGATCAGTTCCACTGCTGTGGACGGCTGACCTGTCTTCATTGTACCTGAACAGACTAGGTGATGAATGTTAGATTGGGACCCACCACTCTCTACCTTCTCTAGTCCACATAAGTGTCCACAACACTGTCCAAATCCTAAGCTGGCCATATACATTAGATGCATATCAGCCATCCATTTAAGGCCTCATGCATACGGCCATATCCGTTTTCCAGCCCGCGGATCCACAAAATATGCAGGTGGTCCGTGTGCAGTCCGTATTTTTTTTGAAGACCTGTTGACTTCAATGGGTCTGTGGTCCACAATTTGCAGACAAGTATAGGACATGTTGGAATACGGTTGCAAAAAGCACACAGATGATAGAACATGTTGTATTCTTGTCTGCAAAGTGCGGACCAAATACCTATTCAAGTGAATGGGTCCCTTCAAAAAATTCAGACACAGACCACTTCCGTATTTTGTGGACCGCAAAACGGATACGGTTCTGTGGAGGAGACCTAATGTGTATGGGGCCCCCCACAGCAGATGTGTACAGGAAGAAGGATCAGACCTGTTGGATTTTAACATGCCTGATCCTTTTGTTCTAAGGTGATCAGCTACCGCCAGAGGTGTCTAGCAGCGGCTTACTCCCATTGAGAACACATGCATTCCTGGCCGAACCTGTGTATGCGGAGTTGGGTAATAATAGCTTACTGGCTGACGCGTATTTCATGTAGAAGGTTGATGGAGATCCTCGCCCGTGCTGAACCACATGCAGAAGAGGTGTCTTAGTCCTTCCATACAACAACGAAGGGGGTGGGAACAAGTAGTACTGGGCTCTCTCCAAGGGCCCCAGCCGCATGTTCCTCTATATGATGAACACACAAATTAAAGGGGTTGTCTCACTTCACCAAATAGCACTTATCATGTAGAGAAAGTTAATACAGTGCACCTACTAATGTATTGTGATTGTCCATATTGCTTCCTGTGCTGGCTGGATTCATTTTCCATCACATTATACACTGCTCGTTTCCATGGTTACAGACCACCCTGCAATCCATCAGCAGTGGTCGTGCTTGCATACTATAGAAAAAGTGCCGGCCTATGTGTGCTCCCATGGTCACCAGAGAGGCCAGAGCTTTTTCCTGTAGTGTGCAAGCACGACCACCACTGGGATTGCAGGGTGGTCATAATCATGGAAACGAGCAGTTTATAATGTGATGGAAAATGAATCCACCCAGCAAAGGAAGCAATATGGACAATCACAATACATTAGTAAGTGTCTTGTATTAACCATTTGCTGAAGTACGACAACCCCTTTAAGTCTCCTGAGAGAGTGCACTGGAGAACATGGAGGGTTTCCTCATACGCCTTTCTCTTAAACCTCAACACTCCTGTTGCAGACTGCTTGACCTGGCTTTTAACGACTGGCACTGGTCTCTGGATGACGTAGAGGATGATGGGGATGATGTTTTTGATTTCTGAAGCGGTAACCTTGGGTAATTGGCTTTGGAACTCATTGGAATGCGTTTTTGATACAGACCGTATTATTTTCCTGCCTGCGTTTGATGTGTGCATCCCTGGTGAAGACGTGCTCCTCAGGATAGCTCGCTAGGGAGAACACCAGCTAGTTCTACAGACTACAAACCAGCAAGCTATTAGACCAGGGATGCTCAACCTGCGTCTCTCCAGCTGTTGTAAAACTACAACTCCCACCATGCCCTGCTGCAGGCTGATAGCAGTAGGCTGTGCAGGAATGCTGGGAGTTCTAGTTTTGCAACAGCCGGAGGGCCGCAGGTTGGGCATCCCTGTATTAGACCAATGTAATATTAGCCATGCAGATCTGCTGAGAGCATCCGACTCGCCACAGCTGATGATGTCATCGGTTTCCAGTGAACATATTGGCTTCGTTATGAATTGATATTGCTCTACAACCAAAAATTGGAAGATTATAAGCAACTGGCACGTTCCTTGGAAATAAAGGAGCTCGCAGTCCATGTATAGTAGAAATCTGAATCCTCCAGGTCTATAAGACTGCCATTTGCAACCTGCTGACTGATAATTAAAGGGTTTTTCTGAGAGATCAATATATGATTGGTAGGGATTCGACTCCCGACACCCTCTCCGATCAGCTATTTTCCTGGGCCAGTGACATCACATTCATTGGTCACATGGCTGTGTGCTGCTCGGTCCTATTCAAGTGAATGGGCCTGGGCTGCAATACCAAGCACATCCACTATACATTGTACGGCGCTGTGCTTGATAACCATAGCACAGATTGATGGGTTTGCTGGGAGTCGGACCCCCACCAATCGAATATTAATGACCTATCCTGAGGATAGGACATCAGTATTGAATTCCCAGGAAACCCCTTTAAGAAAAGTTTGATTTATTTTGCTGTGTTTTGTATCTACATCCTCCTTGAGCATAGCTGCATGTATAAAGATGGCATGAAGAGTCCTATAAAACAATTATATTTTGCCCCTTACACCTTTCATGATGCTGATTTGGCGGATTATCAGACGTGGTTGGGTTTGGCTACCTGTGTAGTGTGTATTACATGGTTTGCTGTGGGCTTTTTGCTTTTTTTGTGTGGTACATTTGGTGTGTGTTTTGCAGTGTTTTATCAGAATTTACCACTGCCCATGCTGAACCAATAAGGCAGAATTGTCTTATGGAGGAGTTAGGTGATCAGTATCAGATAGGTGGGGGTCCGACTCCTGGCACCCCCACGATCATTAGTCAGAAGGGATTTAAAGAGGACCTTTCACCGCTCCTGACATTACTGTTTTAATAGCTTCGTGCATTCCCCATGTAATAAAAATTCTGGAGCATCTATTCTTATGGCTCTATGTTGTGCCGTTCCTTTATTATTTCTACTAGAAGTTATGAATGAATTGCTATTTGCCTTCAGTAAGGGAACAGAGGGGAGTAACCAGTTAGGGGTGTGTACCTGCACAGTCTGAACATGGCGACACTGATTGGATAGTCAGACTGTGCAGGTACACACCCCCAACTGTTTACCTCCCCTCTGTACCCTTATTGAAGGCAAATAGCAATTCATTCATAACTTCTAGGAGAAATAATAAAGGAATGGCACAACATAGAGACATAAGAATAGATGTTCCAGAATTGTTAGTACGTGGGGAATGCATGAAGCTATTAAAATAGGCATGTCAGGAGTGGTGAAAGGTCATCTATAATTACATATTTATATATAACATGCTAAATAGGTCTGCCACAACAGAAAGAGAAAACTCATTCCAGGGCCACCTCTAAACTAGGCAGAAACCCAGAAACTGTGCTGATCCCATAGTCACGCTCTATAAAGGGTGAGACGTGCACACTGCCTGTAGGTGGCGCTAGAGAAGCAGTTTTCCTTTTCTGGTGGAGCACTATTTTGCATATGTTTCCCATGGAGCATTGTCCTAAATACATCCTACTAGCTGGATATCTGCAAGGTCATTCCTATCGGCTTGCGAGGCGGTACATAGGGTAAAATTAAAAGGGTTTTCCGAGATATTTTTATTGATGACATATCCTGTTTCAAAAGGCACTGGCGCTCGCAGTAGCACCACAAACTTCTCACAGCTTTTTCTAGGCCATGTGACATCATGTTCATCAGTCACACTCATTGAAGTAGATGATACTGAGCTGCCATACCAAGAACAGCCACTATCAAATGGATGGCGCTGTGCTTGGTGAGCACACACCAGTGTCTTCTCAAACAGCTGATCGGCTGGGGTCCCTGGTGTCGGACCCTCACCAGATAGTGATGACCTGTCCAGTGGAAAGCTCATCAGTATAAAGCTCCATTCACACATCCTGTTTTTCTTTCCTGATTCGATCCTGATCTGGATCCATTCATTTCAATGGGTCCTGAAAAAATCAGGATTGAATCAGGAAAGAAAAACAGGACGTGTGAATGGAGCATAAAGGTCTCAGAAAACCCCTTTAAAGAGGACCTTTCACCGCTCCTGACATGTCTGTTTTAATAGCGTCATGCATTCCTCATGTAATAACAATTCTGGAGCATCTATTTTTATGGCTCTATGTTGTGCGATTCCTTTATTATTTCTACTAGATGTTATGAACGAATTACTAGCAGTCTGCAGTAAGAGTACAAAGGGTGGTAACCAGTTGGGGGGGTGTACCTGCACAGTCTGAAAATGGCAGCACTGATTGGATAGAGTGAGTCTGTGCAGGTACACACCCCAACTGGTGACCTCCCCTCTGTACCCTTACTGCAGACTGCTAGCAATTCATTCATAACTTCTAGTAGAAATAATAAAGGAATGGTACAACATGGAGACATAAGAATAGACGCTCCAGAATTGTTATTACATGGGGAATGCAGGAAGCTATTAAAACGGACATGTCAGGAGAGGTGAAAGGTCCTCTTTAACTATGGCGACTTGAAGCTTAGAACGCAGTTTAACCTTGCTAGCGTGAACTGTTCAGTAATATTCGTCTTGCCTTTTTTATTTCAGTGCATGGGCGCCATTCTTGTTATTTGTGCCTCTAATTATCTTCCTCTTGTCTTTCAGTTAACTGCCTTCTGTGAATGCAGTGCCCATTTCAAGATGATTTCTTCCATTAAATGAAAAAAAAAAAAGACTGATCGCAAAATAAGGTGTCCAAAATATCAAAAAAGGATAAAAAAAAAAAACTATATTTTTTCCAAAAAGACTGTGCTTATATATATCAGAGGTTTACAAAAAAAAAATTCTTGCTGCAATGTAGAAAGAGAGAAAAGAAATAATGCTGTTCCTGACGAGTGGCTCAGGGTGGTCAGAAGTCACTGTGATTTATGTAGACCCCTAACCCGGGATTAATACCCAGGTTACACTCCTGATACGAAAACTTCCGAGGACCTCTTTTACCCCTGCTCGAAAACGTAAAAAAGCTTCAAAGCGAGGACGTGAACGGTGGTAAACAAGTGCTGGTTCCACAAGGTTTTTACACTACACCCCCAGAGGAACGCCGGTCCCACAGCTGATGGCGTCCACGCAGCGGTTTTGGTGCTCTGTATCGCTCCGAATGAGCTCCTCAACGAGAGAAAAATACGGACCGTGTATATATTTGTATTGTACTGTACCGCCAGAGGCTTTGTGAGAACGCCACCCTTTATTTTTGTACTCCTTGACCAATACCTGCGGTTGTGACTATGCACATGTTCAAGCCATAGTGTTATCCCTCTGTCTGGAGGGATTACGGAGGGAGGGGGTGAATAAATTGCATATTTGCGTGCAAGCGCTGAGCACATTCAGTCTCAGAACCTTCGAAAAAATATCTGGATGCCTTAATAGAAAAATGTCCATCCCACTACCGAGCTCCAGTCCTTTTGGCTGCCAATTCAGTTAGGGGGCTGATGTGACGCACTAATTTAATTTTTTTTTTTTAATGGGGGGCAGACTCCTTTTGAATGTTTTTGGAAAGTTCTAGAATTATAATATGATTAACCTTTCCCCTTCATCAACCCTAAGTATTAGTAGTCACCAAAGCAAAAAAACAAAAAACTCTATACGTTAAGCAGCCATTTTGTGGGCGGGGTATGTATTTATGTAAATGCAACTCATTAACGCCTACCCCCAGCTATGAGTTAACGCCATACGGATAGTTTCTATAGTATTACATGCCTTTTGCTTCTTTTCAGGGTCTTCTGAAGGGGGTGTTAGTTCCGGTTGCCTAGCAACTGCTTGTCTTCCTGTGTGGGTGACCACTGTTTGTTGTATCTGCTAATACGGTAGACCACCCCAGTCTACTCCGACTCCCAGTCAGATAAGGGAGAGGAAAAAATGTGCAGAAACAAGAAATATTGTAAGATATATGCTGTGTCCTGGTAGGGGGGGGAGACCTTATGTAGCATATGTACATACGTTGTAATTTGCAAGGACATAATTAGGTCCCGTCGACTGAACGGTTGCCTGTTTTTGGTGCCTTAGAGATGTTGCCATTTCCAGGGCTGCTTCGTCATGAATACTACTATAACCCCCAACATGGCTGCCTCTATGGTGCCCCCTCCTGGAAGAAAAGGATATCCAATAAGTGCTATGGTTTTTTGTTTTTTTTGTTTTTTTCTTTTGCTTGCCTTGGTTTGTGTTCTGTTCTACTTATGTTTTTATTTCTGAAGCGAAAGACAGAGGTCTACGATTGAATAAATGTATTTTTTAAGTGTTCCTATCACACCCACACACGCACATAAAACATGGGCTGTCACGAGCTTCAGTCATACTGTAGATGTATTTTAATATTTCAGGAACTGTTCTCTAGCACCTAGCTCTAGGTTATTGAATACATTTCGTATCGGAGCATTTGAAGAATGTTTAGCTGGGATGTAAAAAAAAAAATATGAAAAAAAAAATATGAAAGAAATAAGGACCTCGGAGGTGCTTATTGGAATTATTTTTACATGGTCTTATTAAGAAAAAAAAGTATATATATAAATATAATTTATGTGGGCTCGTTCATGCTGTACACCTAAATATCCCTCGAAGTGCATGTTTTATACAGAAAGCAGTATGATAAAATGTTAACCATATTGACAATAAAATATAACATGTAGCCTTCAGTGCCTCGTGTCTCTTATAATGTGCTCTGAGCTGTCACAAAGTGCCTCATGTCTCTTATAATGTGGTCTGAGCTGTCACAAAGTGCCTCATGTCTCTTATAATGTGGTCTGAGCTGTCACTTCATGCCTTATGTCTCTTATAATGTACTGAGCTGTCACACATTGGCTTAGGTCACTTCTCATAATGTGCTGATCACTTAGTGCCTCATGTCTTTTATAATGGGCTCAGGTCTGTCACGCAGTGCTTTGTGTATCTTATAATGCAACCTGAGCTGTCACACAGTGCCTCATGTCTTTTATAATGTGCTCTGAGCTGTCACACAGTGCCTCATGTCTTTTATAATGTGCTCTGAGCTGTCACACAGTGCCTCATGTCTCTTATAATGGGCTCTGATTGCTGTACTGACGATCTGCCATCTTTTGTTAGAAAATCTTCAGCCTGTCACAAGTGTTCAATACATACCAACAAATGTCCCAATCAGTGGTGGGGGGCTCACACTTTTTAGCCTTGGTTTCCCCCATATTTGTGAGGCTACTACCTGACGCTTTTGTTTCTCTCTCATGCTCCATTTGCTCTAGTAAGAATGATCCCCGCTCACTACCTGGTAGACTATTCTACACAGCAACCAACTTTAGCAAGCAGGGCCTCAGGGAAAAGCATGGGGAAGAGACATCATCAGAAACTAAACTTTGCAGATTTGCACCATGTGCTGTTCGCATCCATATGTCTGTTCTGCGGCCGCGCAAAAAAAAAACTAGAACATGTCCTATACAGTGGTCCCTCAAGTTTAGAGATGAGCGAATCTATTCGCCGCTTTGTAGATCCGATACGAATCTTGGAAATTTTTTACACCGCAGAGAATCTGAATATTTTTAGTTTCGCTTCAGAAGATTCTTCTGAAATATTTATACGCTAACGCTACGTAGGCATCATATAATTTGTATGCTAATGCTATGCATCTGATAATTTGTACGCTAATGCCTACATATTCAGTTAAGTAGCGTACTTTTACGGTATATTTGTTCTTTGTGCGGGCCTAGACAATAATACACTAAAGCTTCGTACGCACTATGTACACTCAGGCGTAAGTATTTGCGGGAATGTTCGCTGACAGAATAACTAATGATTTGTACGCAGCTTCGACCAAATATCTTTGTATTAAAGAGGCTCTGTCACCAGGTTTTAACCTATGTATTTTAATACATAGGTTAAAACCCCTTAACTTTTCTTAAAACCCCTTAACATTTCTCACATACCTTTATTGCAGAGTACAGCGCAGCGGTTGTGCTGAAAAACGAAGTTAAAACATTATGCTAATGAGCCTTCGGAGCACCGGGGGGCGGGCTCTTTCCTCCTGAGCACCGCCCCCCCCCCCCCCCGGGCCCGAGGCTCTCCCCATGCCGAAGTCCACGCCCCTCTGTAAAGTGACTGACAGTGCTAGACCGTTTGGCCTAGCGCTGAAATCCCGCGCCTGCGCAGTCCGATTGCGCCGGCGCGTGCGCAATAGCGCTTGCAGTGCCGAACACTGCAAGCGCTTCCATCCTTGTGCGCACGCGCCGTCACTTCCGGGTTCAGCGAAGTGACGGCGCGTGCGCACAACGGTCTAGCGCTGTCAGTCACTTTACAGAGGGGCGTGGACTGGGCGGTGCTCAGGAGGAAAGAGCCCGCCCCCCGGTGCTCCGAAGGCTCATTAGCATAATGTTTTAACTTCGTTTTTCAGCACAACCGCTGCGCTATACTCTGCAATAAAGGTATGTGAGAAATGTACAAGTTAAGGGGTTTTAACCTATGTATTAAAATACATAGGTTAAACCCTGGTGACAGAGCCTCTTTAAATATGAATCTTTTAAAAAATTCGACGAACATTCGGCGAAGCAAATTTTGGATGATTCGCTCATCTCTACTCAAGTTACAATATTAATTGGTTCCAGGACGACCATTGTATGTTGAAACCATTGTAAGTTGAGTAATCGGTCCTGAAGCCCCAAATTGTCATCCAAGATAAGAGAAAATGAAGATGTAAAAAAAAATAAGCAAAAAAACTAAGACAGCTACAAGTCCTTACATATAACAGTCAGGAATAGCTGATAACTAGGGACTACTACAGATATTTTACCAGAGAAGTGGCCTTGATTGGTTGGATCTGTGAGACATTGTATGTTGAGTCTGGTTTCAACTTACGATGGGTCAGAAAAGACCATTATATGCTGAAAATATTGTATCCTGAGGCCATTGTATCTTTAGGGATCATTGTATTTGTCATTTGTGAAGTGGAAAAAAAAAATTGTCTGCAGGCTTTCGGCCGGTATCCGTGTTTTGCAGATCTGCAATTTGCGGACTGCAAACCAGGCTATTGTCATGTGCACGAGCCCTGATAAAGTGCATGTCCAGAGAAGACTGAAGAACAGGTAAGTGGTGCACACAGTCTGCAAAGAGCCGTAGTATGGCTCTGTGCAGACTGTGTGAGTTCTACAAGAAATGTGCTCGCCTCCAACCAAACCTGAAGTTTCTGTTTTGACTTGAACTAAGCTTTATGTAAAAAAATGGAGACTGAAAATCCTTTCTCCCATCTTGCTCCACTGCTCCTAAGGCCCCCAGTCATGGGTTGTGCGTCTGGGGGGGAGCTCAGGACTCTCTCCGACAGATGATGTTGGGGGGGAAATGAATATTTTCGTCAGATCCTTTTGTTCTCAGAAGTGTCTGGCAGTGGCTTTATCCCCTCACCATATACACCAGGGTAGGCAACCTCCGGCCCTCCAGGTGTTATGAAATTACAACTCCCAGCATGACGTCCGTGTACATTCCATATTTTGTGGAACAGAACAGCTGGCCCCTAATAGAACAGTCCTATCCTTGTCCATAATACAGACAATAATAGGACATGTTCTATCCTCTTGCGGAACGGACATAGGTAAACGGAATGCACATGGAGTAACGGGTTGTTGTTTTTTTTGCGGACCCACTTATTTATTATACGTACTTATATAGCGCTACTATATTTCACATTGCATTTACAGACATTATCACTCACTGTCCCCAATGGGGCTCATAATCTAAGGTCCCTCTCAGTACATCTTTGGAGTGTGGGAGGAAACCGGAAAACATGGGGAGAACATACAAACTCCATGCAGATGTTGTCCTTGATCGGCTTCAAACCTAGGACCCCAGCCCTGCAAGGCACCAGTGCTAACCACTGAACCACTGTTGAAATGAATGGTTCTGCATACTGGCCAAACCAACCATGTGGGTGGAGGGGAAGAGATGTGGGATGAATGATTGGCTATTGAATGTGTATGGTCGCCTTTACTGTAAAGAACTCTTTCCTCCCAGCTAAGTACAGGAAGATCCAGATACTTCCATGTGAACAAATAAACACACATCTATAAATCAGCAGGTTTTATTTCATGTAGCACACGGTCTGCTCCATTACATTCACTATTCTTCCTGAGTTTGATATATTTATTAATACAGTCATCTTTCCAGACCCATCTGTGACCATAGAGAATCTGTACACAAAATTGAAAGAAAACCTCATCGCGTTTCCGCATGAAATGTAACCCTTACAGAGCCCTATAAAAATAATTGCAAAAATAAATTGACTCAAACAGTGCAAATAAGCCGAGCCCAGCGGCAATGAGACAGATGTAGCACCTGGACAGGACTCTAACCACAACCATATGGTGATTTTGGGTCGTTTGAAAAATAGAAACCAATGAATTGTCTGCCATGTTGTTTCATCAGCTTGTGTGAAAGACTTTAAAGAAAAATTTTTATTCTCCGACCTGTTAGAAAGGTGCATGATATAATCTGTAGTGATTGTCATTTTCTTATCAGTGACTGTTTCTGTGAGTAAAAACCTCTCTTCTTATTGTAGCTGGGTCATGTGACCAACTCCCTGACCTCCAACTGACCCAGGACAGAAAGCCAGTAACTGCTCTATTCATTCCTATGGGAGCCTCACTTTCAGTCTCATAGGAATACATAGAGAATTAGACTTCCTGTCCACACATAAGTCTATGTGTGAGTTGGTGGTTCTAATTCCTAGTCAAATGACACAGATAAGAAACTTCAGGATGATATAAGTCAAAAATTCAGACACTGGTAAGAAAATGACATTCACTACAGATTACATCATGTACATTTCTAGCAGGACATGGAATAAAATTTTTGTCGGGAGATCTTCTTTAAATGAGCACCAATTGACTGTCACTAGCTCAGCGGTTATTTCAGGCTAAAATATATATATATTAAAATTTTCTCTCCATCTCTGTTCTGGTGCAGTGTCACTACACATCACCCATACTTCTAGGGTGGGTGTAAATGACCTGTGCAGACCCGACACATTATTCAATTTATTCTACTGGACTCACAATAAATACATTAAGGGCTCATGCACACAACTGTATGTATTTTGTGGTCCGCAAAAAACAAAACTGATGCATGCGATGGTTCCATTGTAACAATTCCTATGTTGTCTGCAAAATGGACAAGAATAAGACCTGTTCTATTTTTTTGTGGAACGGACATACGGAAATGGAACGCACACGGAGTAATTTCCATTCTTTTTGCGGACCCATTGAACAGAATGGAAACGGAAAGAAAATATGATCATGTGCATGAGCCCTAATTGGGAGAATGTCAACTTCCAGTGGTGTGCCCCTTAAATAAGAATCAGATTATTTGTAAATTACTTATTTCTATGTTTAATACTTAAAGGGGTTGTCCAGGATTACATAAACATGGCTGCTTTATTCCAGAAACAGCGCCACACCTGTCTATGGGTTGTGCCTGGTATTGCAGGTCTGCTCCATTGATGTGAATGAGGCAGAGCTGCACTACCACACATCGATCCCAACGCCGTCCACCCTGCCAGATGGCCCGATGAAGGTCCTGGAACATCAGTGTTTTAGCACGGTCTGTGTTTTTATAATGGATGCTGCTCTATTTTGTCCGTGTTCACGGATCCATCACGTCCATTGTAGTCTATGGGTCCGTGAAAACCACGGATCATTAGGAGGAGATGCTTTGAAAATAATTTTTCAGCTGTGCAGGGTCAGTGACACATGGTTGACACAGACCCAACGCAGATCCATTATCGACCACCTTCTCACGGATTTAAGCACCGACACAGACGTGTGAATGAGCCTTATCTGTTCATATCCCCACCACCACCATCATCATTACTTTATACACAAGATACATGTGTAACAGAAGAAACCACACAGGAATGTGAGATAATAAGACTAAAACTGAGCCCTGCAATCAGACAGGATACCCGGCACTGCCATGTGCATGGACCCCGTAACAGCAGCAAAGTCCCCATGGGATATTAGACCCATGAGCTGTCCTCCATGATTCTCTAGATCAGTGATTTTCAACCAGTGTGCCTCCAGCTGTTGCAAAACTACAACTCCCACCATGCCCTTCTGTAGGCTGATAGCTGTAGGCTGCCTGGGCATGATGGGAGTTGTAGTTTTGCAACAGCTGGAGGCACACTGGTTGAAAATCACTGCTCTAGATAAACCAGAGGTAGCTACAGGCCCCAAATCTGTACAACATAACGGATGATGTGTCAGCAGGATACGGCCTGGACTATGTCTATGATATAGCCAGAAGTGCTTCCCTGTTCTCTTACCTCACGCTGAGAGTGATGCTGAGGAGATTTAGGGAATAGCTATGCAAGTGATTCCCCTATTTGCTGTGAAATATTGGTTCCCCAAAAGTGAAGATATAATTCATTGACCTGTGTTAAGCGGTTTGATTATAAGTAGTCCCTATACTGTATTATGCAGTTCCTGACGTGACACCTCAGTCCTCCTTCTTCTCGTCAGCGGGCTTCTTCCTGTATTTCAAGATGGCGAACACCACCCAGCAGTTGAGCATGAGCATCACAATGAACCGCACGAGAACTGAAAGGAGAAATCATTGCGTTACTTAAAGGGGTGGCTGGAAAAGTAATGCACTATTAAAGGGGTTGTCCAAGTTATGAAAAAATATATATATAGCACTGTAAATCTGATGGGCAGCAATATATAACTAAGTTAAGGAAGTTTTTGGCAAAAAAAAAAAAAAATTATTTCCTCATGGTTCTCTTCTGGCCTTTGTTTACCTGCAATAACAACAATCTCTACCCCTTCCCCTGCTCTGCAAAGGGAGTGAATACAAGTGCTGCCCTGAGTGACATGCCTGACTGCTGGGATACTTAGCAGCATCTTGTATGTGTAGGACTATAAGTCCCAGCTGTACAATAACACTGCTGATACACACGGGATCTTCCCCTTACCTGTTCTTGTGCAATACACTGCAGATCTTCTCTAGTCTGTCAGATCCCGTGCAAAGCATTTGTCTCCTCACTGCCGTCAGCTACTCAGTAACGCCTTCAGCCCTGAGTCTGTGCTGGCTGAAGGGGTTAATGTTTTATCTGAAAGAATCCAGGGAGAGAGCAGACAGCAGCTCAGCCAGTGCATGGGTAGTGTGGCCAGCACAGTGACCTCTTGTGTACAGACTGTTATCTGATCTCTGAGGCTTGTGTATGAAACATCAGCAGAGCAGGGAGATAAGGTGACATCACAGGTCATGTGACCCTCAGTGAAATCTGAGAAAGGAGCCACTGAAGTTAAAGTAAGTGCATTGAAAAAACATTACATTTGCCTAGTTAGAAACATATAAAGGACAAAAAAAATAACTTGGACAAACCCTTTAAACAGGAGCATTCAGCATTACTGACATGTCTCGGAGCCTATTCACACCACTGCATCCGATTTTCCATCTGCAAAAATACAGATAGATCCTGGGTGCATTCTGCTACTTTTCCAGCTGCCATCAACTGTAATGGCTATTCTAATCTGCAAAATACTGACCAGAATAGGATCTGCTGTGATATTCTCTGGTCAGGCACCAGAGATCTAGTGTACATGAGGCGCTGATGAGCAGTAGCAATCTAGTCATTTCATGCTAAAACAATCACCAGCAGCTGGAGACATGTAATGTCATGAAGCTTCAGTGCCCATCAGCTGTGTGCCAAAGCCTTTAGATTGGCTAGCTTTTCCACTTTCTTTACCGTCCGTCCATGCTGTGACATACCTGCAATATCTCCCGTGGTCATCACCGTTGTAAATATCCTTGCTGCAAATAAAGAATAAAGCTATGAATACAGAGCATGGAAGCCTTTTAAAATATTCCTACTATATTGTGGTAACTGTGCCAGGGGTTGTCTGGTCTTTAGTAACTATTTGCAATTTTTTTCAGACCCTACACATGCAAATGTTTGCCGTTTTTGTAGGTTTTTTGCCCTTTTTTTTTTTTTTTTTGCAAATTGTGTGTGCCTGCTAGTGTTTTCTTCATGGCATTTTCCCCTATGCCTGAAATAATGCAGAGATCCAGCGTGCTCCATGTTTGAAAAGAAGCCAGAAAGACAAAAAAAAAAACAAAAAAAAAAACACACACACACCTAAAGAATAAAAATGCAAGAAGCAAAAAAAATAAAAAATGCTTGTGTGTCCTGCATTTCATATTTCACACAGACCTTCAGCTAAGGTTTGGAGCCGGAGTTTCTAACTACAAAAAAAACAAACAAAAGTGCAAAAAAACAGCAAAAATGTAAAAAAAAATAAAATCACCAGCAAAAACCTACGTGTGACTCTACCTTTACACACACTTTTTTTGGGGAATGGTGTTTTTTAGTCCCACGTTTTACTTGACTTTTCATTAGACTTATTTATTTTATTTTTTTTATCTATAGTGAAGTTCATGGAAAAACGGATGGAAAAAAAAAAAAAAAAAACACCACATCCAGGGCATGCTGTGATTCGAAAAAACACTGACCAAAAAACAGTGTATTTGCCAACATGTAACATCTGGCTGTGGAGTTTTTCTGCTCCTAAAAAACACAAATAAAAGAAGAAGCACGTCAGCTATTTGATCAGTTATTGTGATCCAAAACCAGGTACGGGTGAAAAACACAGAACAGGTGCAGATCTTTACCTTATACCTCATCTCTGAGTAGCCTCCACTCCTGATTTTGGCTCACAATAACTGATGGAAATAACTGATCAAATAACTGATGTTTGAACAAGGCCTTATAATGTCATACTGTCACAAAATGAAAGGTGACGTACTGGCACAGGTATAAGTCGCCATGCCCCAGGTCAGTGCGCTAGCTTGTCCGGAGTCCTGCGTGCGCCATAGATGCTGGAGCTGGAGGAACTTGCTTGATGCACTGATCAAAGTACATAAATTCTGCAAGACAACACAGAATATTACCGTAATGCTACAAAGATAGTAACAACTACCTAACAAAATACAGGATCCGGATACACAATATATCCTATTACTCAATTATTGGGACAGGGGATTGTTAAATGTAGGCTACTTTCACCCAAAAATCCACACAATGTCTGACACTGAAGGTGGACCTGGGGCAAAGTGAATGGATTTAGATCTTAGTTTCACACTAGTGCTAAAATCTTCATAGCTGGATACTATCCCCACTAGAGCCCATTGACTGGAATAGGACCCGGCCTGTTTTCGGCATTAGTGTCAGGATTCGGCCTGACCAAAAACACTGCTTGCAGAGGTATTGGGCTGGACGAATCCCAGCACTAGTGCCGAAACATGCCCGATTCCTGCTGGGTCCTATTCTAGTCAGTGGAGCCTGGCAGTGTTCCAGCCCCTTCGGGCTATGCAGCATACAATGAACTCCGACAGGCTGCTCCTCCGAGTTTAGAGCTATTGTGAAACTGGCCTTAATTACAGATTTAAGTGAAACCACTTTTTTTACTATATCCCATTTAAAGGGGTGTTCTGCAACATAGATGTCATCCGTTTTTTGCGAGGATCAGTGTTTTTGCATATGTGTGCATGAGCCCTTAATGCCCATTTTCTCACAGGCTGTATACTTGACAGCTGCCTGTATTAAAATGAATAGAAACCCTTAGGCCCCTTTCACACGGGCGATGTTTCCGCGCGGGTGCAGTGCGTGATGCGAACGTATTGCACCCGCACTGAATCCTGACCCATTTATTTCAATGGGGCTTTTCACATGGGCAATTTTTTTCACGCCTGAGTTCGCCGTTGCGTGCAAATCGTAGCATGTTCTATATTCTGCGTTTTGCACGCAGCCCTGGCCCCATTGAAGTGAATGGGGCTGCGTGAAAATCGCATTGCATCCGCACACAAGTGCGGGTGCAATGCATTTTTAACGCATGGTTGCTTAGAGATGTTGTTTGTAAACATTCAGTTTTTTTTATCATGCGCGTGAAAAACGTATTAAAACGCTTCGCACCCGCGCGGGAAAGAAACTGAACGAACGTACACAATCGCAGTCAAAACTGACTGCGATTGCGCGCAAATTGGTGCGGATGTGTGCCGATTTTCCGGAACGCATCCGGACTGAATCCGCGACACTCGTGTGAAAGAGGCCTTAGGCTTCCTACACACGGTGTAGATTTTTGAGTGGAAAATCCGCTTTATAGTACAACTCCAGCTATTTCAAAAATCTCATCTACACTGGGCAGAAATTTTCCATACTTCGGCTACATTCACACGACCGTATGAATCCGCACCCATTCATTTCAATGAAGCCGCATCTGCAATTCCGTTCTGCAGCCCCGCTAAAAAAAAATAAAACATGTCCTATTCTTGTCCGCAATTACGGACAAGAATAGACATTTTCTATGATAGTGGCATCATGTACGGTACGCAAATTGCGGAATGCACACGGGCCGTTATCCGTGTTTTGTGGATCAGCAAAACACCATGGTCGTGTGAACGTAGCCTTAAATATGGTAAATTTACCTTTGGTGCAGATTTTCAAATCCACAGAATGTCAATTTATATTGTGGATCCAGACGCCTGTTTCGTGCAGAAAATCCTCACTGACTTGAAGTTATTTTCTGCAGGAATAATAGAGAGTTTTTATTTCCGTTTTTCAGGGATATCAATCAAAACTTTTTAAAATAATAATACTCACCTATCATGGCGGAGATTCCCTGGCTCTCCTGCCTGCTCCCATGCCTGTCTCTGCACAACCTGGCCTCCTGCAATGAGGTCTCGTTTTAGGTGACCGTTGCAGCAGTCACATAGGACGAGACTAGAGATGAGCGAACGTGCTCGTTACAAGCACTGTATCGCTCGGCTCCCGTGCGAAATGCCCGCAGTGGGGACGGAACCGTTTGGTATGAGTGTCATACCAAACGATCCGTCCTCATTGACTTACATGCAGCTGAGGACGGATCCGCAATGCCTGCGGGCATTTATTCGCACGGGAGCCGAGCGATACAGTGCTTGTAACGAGCACGTTCGCTCATCTCTAGACGAGACACCTTCACAGGTAGCCAGGGAAGAAAACCTTGTGTACTAATCCAAGCACGCACTGACACAGGCCCCCCCACACAGGACAGAAGGGTTTCTGCCTAAACCCTTTCCAATGGCCCTTGGGCCATTTATTTCCACTGCCTCGTTTGCTAAAAGTTGTTCCTTTAGAAGGTAGAGTCCTGACCAAGTTTTCACCCCCAGTGGAAGAGGAGATAATCCCCACTAAGACTGGACGCAAGAGGAGTCCAGTCTGGTCTGCCAATATGGTAGTTATGCCCCTGTTAACAGTTCTGAGGGCAAAAATAATTCTACCCAAAGCTAAAATAGTGTCCTTAAAGGGGTTGTTCAGTATTACTACAGGTAATGTATGGCCGCTCAGCCACGTTCACCTCCATTTAGTTGAGCTGCAATACAACAGACGACCTGTAGACTGGTGTGGCGCTGTTTCACATCATAGGTCGTCATCGTACTCACCAGGGCTATGTCTATTATCCATTTCTTCAGGACTAATATGTTCCAGAGACCGAAAAACCTAATCTGCAGTTAAGATTTGCAAACAATGATTTGCTGAAATGCGTCAGTGACCTGATTTTTAGAGATCAGGGCATCATCACCTCAGGTATGAATTGTATAGGTGGTGGCGGAACAGGCCTGCGATCCACCCACTATGTCTATGTGGTCCTCTCCACTAGTAGATATCAGCAGAAAGGATACATCCCAGAGTAGGTCAAGGCGCTGCTCATACTGCCGCTGTAGTGGAGGATGAAGAGTAGAAGCACCGCGTCTGCAGAACACAAGATGGTAAGGAAATTACTATTATATATAAATATATATTATTTTTTTTTTATGCACTTATAATAGCGCTATAATGCTTTATAGACATCAGCATCACACTGTACCAATGGGGCTCACAATCTAAGGTCCCTATAAGTATGTCTTTGGAGTGTGGGAGGAAACCGGAGAAGGAAAATAAAACATGAACTAAGGTCAGGTTCACACTTGCATTAAACGGATCTGGCAGAGAACAGCCTTATGGAGTACGCCAGATTCAGCCTAGCTGGATAACTGCCAGATCCCACTGACTATAATGGGATCTGCCGGGGTTTGGCAGCTTTCCAGTCAAATGCCATCCTACAGCAGGACAAAAAAAAAAACGTAGCATGCAACGGCATTTAGTCTGGAAAGTGGCTGGATACCTAACCGATCCCATTATGGTCAATATGGTCTGGCAGTGACCAGCAGTATCTGGTTAGGCCAAATCCGGTGAACTCTGGCAGGCTGTTCTCTGCCGGATTTGTTGTACCGAACTCAGGTTCGGTTCCAAGGTACTACCTGGAACCGAACCAGAGTTTGGTACAAAGGTTTTTTACAGTATAAATTTATTTACGAAGTTATTACCCGAAGTCTCGCGAGACTTCGTGAAGTAATAACTTCGGCTCATCTGAGCCAATACATTCGAACTGTTATGTGTGCACATAGAAATGTATTAAGACGGAGCAAAATGGAATGCCTCTTAAGGGTAAATGCACAAAGTCAGGATTTATCTGCAGACAATCCACACTGAAATCCGCAGGTGATCGCAGGGAAATCCGTGCGGATTTGGTGCGGATTTTTCCGCATGCAGAGTTTACTGTCACCATTGAAGTGAATGGAGAAAATCCTGACAGGAAAAATAAAATAAACGGACATGCTGTGGATTTTTAAATCCACACCATAGGTCAAAATCAGTGCAGAAAAAATCCGCATCGTGTGCATGAGAATTTCAAATTCCCATAGAATACAATGTACATGACTTACGGTGCGGATTGTCAGCATGCAAATCCGCCCGCTAAATCCACACGCAATCCTGATTGAGTGCATTTACCCTAAAGGCTTCCGTTTTGCATTCCACCCTAAAATTCCTTTATATTCTGTTGTAACTCTGTTATAACGGAACACTATAGCGGAATTACTTAACGCTGATGCTAACCCGCTCTAAGCAAATACCCCTGTCTAATTGTACGCCTGCAGTGTGAATTCTGGAAGACAATACCAGGAAATCGGCCGGACACAAACCGCAGTGCAGCGGTTTGCGAGTTTTTCCAGATTTCACTTACCTTGTGCGATTAGGATGGGATACTCCAGGTAAGTCTCCATTGGATATTCATAGTACATGTGGTACCTCAGAAATACCAGAAACCTAAGGAGAGCCACATATGAAACGTGCACACATCAGGTCTGTACAACATAATCTCTGGAGAATTAAGCCTGTTTCACACTTGTGTTGTTAATTCCTGTATTGAGATCCAGCAGAGGATCTTAATACCGTAATTGAACGGATCCGTTTTGATTTTGCAGATCAGGATGCATCCGTTCCGGAAAAAAAACGGATCCTTCACTAAATACATTGAAAGTCAATGGGTGACGAATCAATTTTTTTTAAGGAGGCTCAGTCACCATTGACCAATTGACTTACATTGTTTTCAGTGACAGATCAGTTTTCTTCCATTTTTATGACTGGACAAAAAAAAAAACGCAGCTTGCAGCGGTTTTATGTCTGGTCACAAAACAGAATGCTGCCAGAACGGAAGACATCCTGATGACTCCTGAACAGATCTCTTTCCATTCAGAATGCATGAGGACTAAACGGAAACGTTTTTTTTTCCGGTATTGAGATCCTCTCCGGATCTCAATACCAGAAGACAACAATGCAATTGTGAAAGTAGCCTTAATTATTAATCATTCTAATTCATTCTCTAATACATTTTTTATCAGCAGGGTGCAGAAGTTACAGTCGCACCCAAGCCCCAATACCTGAAGGGGCTCAATGTCCGCTTTTCCACACAGGTCGCCAGTATTAGGCTAGAGCTACACGACAATAAGTCGCACAACACATAGGGTACAACTACACTGCAACATGTGTCGTAAAACAATTTTTATAATGATTGTCTATGGTGTCGCACTGCGACAAAACAGTCGCAGAAAAATCCGTCTTGGATTAATTTTTTGCAACTCTCATGTCGCAGTATGTCGCAAGTCGGAATGCGACACCATAGACTATCATGATAAAAATTGTCACACGACTTTTGTGTGACAACTGTTGTCGTGTAGCCCTAGCCTCAGACCTCATGATCACGACCATGTTCCATCCATGTGCAGTCCACAGTTTTTACGGAGAGCACACTGACCCATTCATTGCTATTGGGCCATGCACACGACTATCTTTTTGCAACGCCTTGTGGCCTTTCCTCAAATTATAAACCATGTCCATAGTACGGAGGAGAATAGTCCTTTCTATAGATGGGAGTGAGAAAAATGCGGAGTGCACATGGAAGGGATCTGTATTTTGCAGATCAGTTGTTTGAGAACTGAAATATGGACACTGCTGTGTGCATGAAGCCTAATAAACGCGTAGGTAGGTGCCGCTCATGATTTTACACTGGGGCCCATGAACAAGTTAACCCTAAAAAGAGAGAATAAAAATCTCTCCAGCCCTATTCAGTCTGTCCTTGTAATATGAGGTCAGTATATCCTGCTGAGCTGTGTAGCATAATGCTAATAGGAAGTCGCATAAAAAGCAATTCCCTAAGATAAATGGTGGTATGTGTACAGTGAAGCTCAGCCTGTCAGATGCTGCACTACAGGCGGAGGACTACATCACTTCATTATTCAATCTCTATCATAATCGGAGGGATTCTCATTATACAGATATAATAGGGAATTGCTGTGTATGTAATTTTCTTATATATTACTACAGGCTCACAAACACAGACATTTTTAGGAAGTGTCCCAGGCTTAAACAGAACCTGTCACCCCTCCAGACATGTCTGTTGTACCTTCATTTCCTGTGTAATAAAATTTCTGGAGCGTCTATTCATGTTGTACCATTCCTTTTTTATTCCTGCTAGAAGTTATGAATGAATTACTAGCAGTTTTATGGGTGTTACCATCTGGAGGTGTGTCCCCGCACCAGTCTGACACTGGCAGCAAATATTGGATAGTGTGAGATTCTGCAGGGACACACCCCTAGCTGGTAACACCCAAACTGCAAGTAAGGGTGCATTCACATCACCGTTAGGGCTTCCGTTCAGGCTTTCCGTTATAACATCGTTATAACGGAAAGAAACGGAATCCCTAGGACGGACATCAAAACGGACACCTTTAAGAGGCATTCCGTTTTGATCCGTCATAATAGAAGCCTATGGCCCTGCATAACGGATCCGTCTGGATGCCGTTATGCTGGACGGAAAACAAAGTCCTGTCGACAGGACTTTGTTTTCCGTCCAGCATAACGGCATCCAGACGGATCCGTTATGCAGGGCCATAGGCTTCTATTATGACAGATCAAAACGGAATGCCTCTTAAAGGTGTCCGTTTTTGATGTCCGTCCTAGGGATTCCGTTTCTTTCCGTTATAACGATGTTATAACGGAAAGCCTGAACGGAAGCCCTAACGGTGATGTGAACGAGCCCTAAGGATTCGCTACACGGCAAGTTTGGGTTAATGGATGCTGAGGCAACCGCTTACAGAGCAAATGGCATAAAGAGTTAATGTACCCAGTGCAGGCAGCAAGGAGTTAACTCAGGTGACGTAAAGAGTTAATGGGCAAAGAGCAGGCAGCATAAAGCGTTAATAAAGACCAAACATGCACCGTAAAGAGTTAATGGAGGTAGAGCAGGCACTGTAAAGAGTTAACAGGTGCAGGGTGCTGACACATCTTACCCTGTCACCTCCAGCAGCAGACTGCCCAGGCTCAGCCCCTCTGCAGACTTGGCAGCCATGACTGACAGGATCTGGGGGAACTTCAACACCATGCACACCACCAGGGTGCTCCAGTTGGCAAACACCAGCAGCTCTGTCTGCAGCTCCATGTCCGCACCTCAGCTGTGATGGAGGTGGCTGCTAAACTTCAAACAAGTCACTGCACAAGATCTCATTTCCTCTTCCTCCATGTCACTGAGGGGAGGGATATGGCAGCCCCTCCCTAATATAACAATGAGGATGAGGGGGCTGTGTCCTCCTGCTGTTATGTCACCACACATAACACTAACTGCACTTATAAAGGGTATAGTACTGCACATAACACTGACTGCACTTATACCGGGTATAGTACCACACATAACACTGACTGCACTTATACCGAGTGTAGTACCAGACATAACACTGACTGCACTTATAATGGGTGTAGTACCTCACGTAACACTGACTGCACTTATACCGGGTGTAGTACCACACGTAACACTGACTGCACTTATACCGGGTAGAGTACCACACGTAACACTGACTGCCACTTATACCGGGTTGTAGTACCACCAACATAACACTGACTGCACTTATACCGGGTGTAGTACCACACGTAACACTGACTGCACTTATACCGGGTGTAGTACCACACGTAACACTGACTGCACTTATACCGGGTGTAGTACCACACATAACGCTGACTGCACTTATACCGGGTGTAGTACCACACATAACACTGACTGCACTTATACCGGGTGTAGTACCACACGTAACACTGACTGCACTTATACCGGGTATAGTACCACACATAACACTGACTGCACTTATACCGAGCATAGTACCACACGTAACACTGACTGCATTTATACTGGGTATAGTACCACACATAACACTGACTGCACTTATACCGGGCATAGTACCACACATAACACTGATTGTACTTATACCGGGTGTAGTACCAGATATAACACTGACTGCACTTATACCGGTTGTAGTACCACACACGATAACACTGACTGCACTTATACCGGGTATAGTACCACACGTAACACTGACTGCACTTATACTGGGCATAGTACCACACATAACACTGACTGCACTTATACTGGGCATAGTACCATACATAACACTGATTGTACTTATACCGGGTCTAGTACCACACGTAACACTGACTGTACTTATACTGGGTGTAGTACCACACATAGCACTGACTGCACTTATATCGGGTGTAGTATCACACATAACACTGACTGTACTTATACCTGGTTGTGGTACCACACATAACACTGACTGTACTTATACCTGGTGTGGTACCACACATAACACTAACTGCACTTATACCGGGTGTAGTACCACACATAACACCGACTGCACTTATACCGGGGTGTAGTACCACACATAACAGCTGACATGCACTTATACCGGGTGTGTACCACACGAAACACTGACTGCACTAACCGGGGTATAGTACCAACACTAACACTGACTGCACTTATACCGAGCATAGGACCACACGTAACCACTGACTGC
>ONZH01001436.1:0-12707 GCA_900303285.1 Rhinella marina | reverse complement strand
CTCACCTCTTGGGCCTCCACAAAATGTTTAAGAGGTCTCACCTCTTGGGCCTCCACATAATTTTTAAGAGGTCTCACCTCTTGGGCCTGCGCAAAATGTTTACGAGGTCTCACCTCTTGGGCCTCCACATAATTTTTAAGAGGTCTCCCCTCTTGGGCCTCCACATAATTTTTAATACGTCTCACCTCTTGGGCCTCCACAAAATGTTTAACAGGTCTCACCTCTTGGGCCTCCACATAATTTTTAACGGGTCTCCCCTCTTGGGCCTCCACATAATTTTTAATACGTCTCACCTCTTGGGCCTCCACAAAATCTTTAACAGGTCTCCCCTCTTGGGCCTCCACATAATTTTTAATACGTCTCACCTCTTGGGCCTCCACAAAATCTTTAAACAGGTCTCACCTCTTGGGCCTCCACATAATTTTATCAAGGTCTCACCTCTTGGGCCTCCACAAAATGTTTAAGAGGTCTCACCTCTTGGGCCTCCACATAATTTTTAAGAGGTCTCACCTCTTGGGCCTCCACATAATTTTTAAGAGGTCTCACCTCTTGGGCCTCCACAAAATCTTTAACAGGTCTCCCCTCTTGGGCCTCCACATAATTTTTAATACGTCTCACCTCTTGGGCCTCCACAAAATCTTTAACAGGTCTCACCTCTTGGGCCTCCACATAATTTTTAAGAGGTCTCACCTCTTGGGCCTCCACATAATTTTTAAGAGGTCTCACCTCTTGGGCCTCCACATAATTTTTAAGAGGTCTCACCTCTTGGGCCTCCACATAATTTTAAGAGGTCTCACCTCTTGGGCCTCCACATAATTTTTAACGGGTCTCCCCTCTTGGGCCTCCACATAATTTTTAATACGTCTCACCTCTTGGGCCTCCACAAAATCTTTAACAGGTCTCCCCTCTTGGGCCTCCACATAATTTTTAATACGTCTCACCTCTTGGGCCTCCACAAAATCTTTAACAGGTCTCACCTCTTGGGCCTCCACATAATTTTATCAAGGTCTCACCTCTTGGGCCTCCACAAAATGTTTAAGAGGTCTCACCTCTTGGGCCTCCACATAATTTTTAAGAGGTCTCACCTCTTGGGCCTCCACATAATTTTTAAGAGGTCTCACCTCTTGGGCCTCCACAAAATCTTTAACAGGTCTCCCCTCTTGGGCCTCCACATAATTTTTAATACGTCTCACCTCTTGGGCCTCCACAAAATCTTTAACAGGTCTCACCTCTTGGGCCTCCACATAATTTTTAATACGTCTCACCTCTTGGGCCTCCACAAAATGTTTAACAGGTCTCACCTCTTGGGCCTCCACATAATTTTTAACGGGTCTCCCCTCTTGGGCCTCCACATAATTTTTAATACGTCTCACCTCTTGGGCCTCCACAAAATCTTTAACAGGTCTCCCCTCTTGGGCCTCCACATAATTTTTAATACGTCTCACCTCTTGGGCCTCCACAAAATCTTTAACAGGTCTCACCTCTTGGGCCTCCACATAATTTTATCAAGGTCTCACCTCTTGGGCCTCCACAAAATGTTTAAGAGGTCTCACCTCTTGGGCCTCCACATAATTTTTAAGAGGTCTCACCTCTTGGGCCTCCACATAATTTTTAAGAGGTCTCACCTCTTGGGCCTCCACAAAATCTTTAACAGGTCTCCCCTCTTGGGCCTCCACATAATTTTTAATACGTCTCACCTCTTGGGCCTCCACAAAATCTTTAACAGGTCTCACCTCTTGGGCCTCCACATAATTTTTAAGAGGTCTCACCTCTTGGGCCTCCACATAATTTTTAAGAGGTCTCACCTCTTGGGCCTCCACATAATTTTTAAGAGGTCTCACCTCTTGGGCCTCCACATAATTTTTAACGGGTCTCCCCTCTTGGGCCTCCACATAATTTTTAATACGTCTCACCTCTTGGGCCTCCACAAAATGTTTAACAGGTCTCACCTCTTGGGCCTCCACATAATTTTTAAGAGGTCTCACCTCTTGGGCCTCCACATAATTTTTAAGAGGTGTCACCTCTTGGGCCGCCACAAAATTTTCCATGAGCCTCTGGCCAGCCCACGGCCTCTTCCTGCCTTTTGCGGTCCTACGCATCCCTCAACATCCCCACTGCTTTACCTGCTAGACATGACACTGGGCCAGGTCGGGTGACTGACATCTCAAGCGCCAACAATTTGGGCATTTTAAGGCTTCTGCATGTGTTTGAGTTGTTTTTTACATTTTAAAGAAGACATGTCTGACCACATCTCACACACACACACAATGACAATTAGGGGTGGGGTCTATTTGCTTTCCCCTTTGCTTATGCCATCTGTGGTTGTCATAGGCAACGTGATTTTAAGGGGTGCAGAATTTTATCTTCTTTTTTGTCTAGTTTGGCTTGGGGTCCATGGCAATGTAGAGGAAAGAAGGTTTCCTTGTATGGTCTCACTTTACAGAGAGGTTAGATTGTGTTTGGAGTGTATTGTTGAGAGGCTGTGATAGTGGCGTAATAGTGCGACTTGGGCGCGTTATATGCACCCAGACATGCTTCCCCTGCTGTCCCAGTTGCATTCCAGCAGTGTTGGCATCCTTTTCTGAGGTTCCAGGGTGGACTTGGTGACCTCCAAGTGGTCGAATTGAGATTTCCAAGTGGCGAGCATTTTTTTCCCATAGACTTTAATGGGATTCGATATCCGGTCGAATAGTCGAATTTCGCAGTCTATTCGAATCGAATTTCGAACTTTCGAATATTTCACTACTCGCTCATCTCTATTAACTATGTAACTATGAATGAGGGCAACAGGAATTGGGTGGGACATGTCCTTTATGCTGGAGCTCCACACCTTGGCTTGTCTGATCTTACCAGTTTTTCTTTAGATATTGACTCTGGAGCTTGTAATACTATACATATTAATTGCAAGATCTGCATACACTGTGGGATTTTACATCATTATAACCTACATAGAAATATATAAGATATACACCAGATGAAATGAATAATTCACAGAACAGTTCTGCAGTTGTCACTACAGTATACTGGGTTTTGTGTGAAGTTTGTATAGCTCATACTGCAGGAATGATGTTGCATGCTCCATGTACCAAATCTACATTTTACACATAATGAAAACCTGTAATTTTACGGTACTTCTTAAACTATTCCATTGGCAAAGAGGTGCACAAAATGGTAGCAGCTTCATTACCCAATAGTATTTCAGGAATATTAAAAATGTTGGTTATCATGTTTCATATCATCAACTTTAAGTGCTGCTCTCTTAGCTTTAGGAGGAGCTCAAAACGGTCCCTCCAGGCGAAACAGGGTTAATATAAGGGCAGCTGGAACCATGCTGCAAATTCCAAAACAGAGGAACTTCACATGCCCAAACCTTAAATATTACACCAAAGCAATCACACTGTCACTGCCAGCCTATTACGAGAGCTCGGAGCTCAGTAATAGCAGGTAACAGCGCTGGAGCTCTTTCCACTGTAAATGTGAGAAGGGAGGGAAGAGAGGGAACAGAGGAAGACCAAGCATCATTTTTCCCTCTCCTAAGAAATCCATTATATCACATTAAAAACATTTTATCTTGTTAGCAATTTTCCATGGTGCTTTACAGGGTGACCGCTTGGCATTAGAATCTAGGTAATAAGATATAAAAGTCTCCTTTTTAGATGGCTTTGAATATAATTTTAAGGCACTGTGAAACCAATACAGGAGTTTTAGATAGCATTAGGGAACTTTATTTTTCCCAGAAAGACATTTCATGAAAGTAGCAGTAGAACGTACAGCGGCCTCAAGTATAAGATTGTATTTGTTGACAGGCGGAACAGCAGCACAGAAATAGTCAAAGACTACACATTCCTCTGAAATTCTTTAGCAATTTTTCACAGTCTATAACTTACTGTATTTAATGTGAAACTGTCCATAGACTGATTTCACGTGCACGGAAAATTTTCAGTTATTAAATCTCCTTGTATGTGCATTAATGGATTTAGACGTTAATAGCTTATGATTGCCAATGGAATCGTTAAAAGTGTATCAATATTGAACTCAATTTTCCAAAAAAAGGAACTCTGCCTATTGTTACATATTAAACATCATAGCCCATGCAAAACTTGGTGGTTTCTCGAGAATTTTAATAATTGTGGAGGCAATTCTTCAGTTTATTATTATTTTTTTAATGTTTGAATACAAAATAATCCGTGTATTTCAAAATGGTAGTTGAAAATATGCATGAGGCCTGCTGGAGTTCTCGGGATACGGCATTACCACTTCTTACCAAAATGTTCGCCGGCCTCATTGACTATAATGGGATCCATTTGGAATATGCTGGGATTCGGGCAGACAAAGATGGCTGCCGATAACATCCAGATAGGTACTCTCGTCTTGAAAAAATCTCGAGATCCGGCATTGGCAGATATTACCAGAATGCCTGCCAGCCCCATTGCTGCAGGTGCCATCCAGCAATGCTGAATCCAGATAGGTCCTCATGTCCAAACTTAGGTCTCCTCGTTAGAAACACAGTGGCCCAGATTTACTAACATGTCTGTCTCTAGTATATGACTGCAATTTGGCACAACTAGGGTTTCTAGTGTCAAAAAGGGTCAGGGTTTATCTTAATTGCTTGCCATTTATGCAGTATAATTTGTTACATTTCCCCCTTCATGCCCCAGGTGGGCCGATAGGCCTGGCTCATTTTTCACTTTCCACTCCAGTTTTTGGTTTAAATCTACACCAGCTAGAGGGCTGGCATAGAGTTATCTGTTGCACGGCCTGCTGGACAGAGTGCCACACTTATGTAGGGGACTGTGCCTCAATATAACTGTGGTGCTTCTTCCAGCAGAGCAGAGGGACTTTAGACTGGCATGGAAAATGCTAGTTTTAATAAATATCCTCCTAAATTATGGATATTTGCAAAGATGTTTCATTATTGGGGATATATATTGCAGGAACATATATAGGTTAAGGATGTTTCTTGGATATATAGGGCTCTATCTAATACGGAGGTATTTAGCCAATGTGATAACCTGTCTACATTTTAGGCTACCGGTATTTTAGGCTTTTCTGGGCCAGCGTGTGTTTCAATGGAGAAGGTATGATGACATTTTGGTCACATGCCTCTTCATCTGAAGTCATGTTTTGGATGAGAGCACCATTCAGAATTTGTAATAAAGGTGCATAAGTGACATATAATATTCTCTGGTATAAAGCTGCAAAAATTGGCCAACCCCATTAATAGTTTTATGAGTTATGGATATTGGATTTAGAATAAAGTACAGGCATGTATTTCTGTGTAGCACTCTACTGCTTAATAGCAAAGAGCAGTTGTTGAATGGATGTAAAAAAGTGACAGCCACTTTCAGGGACGTTGTCACTTCTCTTTGCCCATTCATCATGGCAGGTCATGTGAAGTGCATTACTCCACAGGCAAGGACCATGAGGACACCTTTCACTGATTACAAATCTGTGTCCATAGCAAGATATAATAGGAGCAAAATACAGAATTTAAAAAAATAGATTATAAATGATATTATCAATGCTCATCCAACGTAGAGTTTAGTACTATACTGTTGATAATGAGTGAAATTGATTTAAATATAATCTTTTATTACAGCCATGGCTTGTGTTGTAATCATTACTGGTTTGGGAATTCACCCATCATTGTGTCATTATTAGAGATGAGCGAACGTGCTCGTAACGAGCACTGTAGCGCTCGGCTCCCCTGCGCTCGCATGGGCGCAGGCATCCGGATCCGTCGGGTGAGAAGGACGGATCCGGATGCCTGTGCCCATGCGAGCGCAGGAGAGCCAAGCGCTACAGTGCTCGTTACGAGCATGTTCGCTCATCTCTAGTCATTATGCTTTATTTAGCTACAAATACAGCATTTAGTACTCATTTTTCAAAATCCTTCCCTAGCACTTGTGAACTTGAGAGACCATATGACATGAATGTTGCCTTAAGGCCTGAAATTGACAGGGTAAAGGAAAAGCCTCTTAAAGATAGTTAAAAGGCCAGTGGTTGCCTGAAATACCTGCATCATATTACACAGGGAGAATCTCTCACAGACAGGCCATCCTTTTGTTGCATGCATTATTCACTCATCTTGGTGGGCTAGGGTCTGTCCATTTTACTAAGATAAGCATTTTACCAAACACTGTGACTGAATGAGACACTAAGTCTAATGAATCTTTAGAAATGTGATGGAGACAGAGAAATACTTAGTCAAATTATAGATTACAGTTGACAATAAATGGCTACATTGACTGGCTGAAGGGACGGACTCCCTTTTAGGCTCCTTGTTCTTTAAGGGCCCTGAGGGGATGGGTTGAAGATCACGAGGGGGTATCACTCGTCAGGCGTGCCAGGTCTCAAGTGACAGAGTACAGGCAGTGCAATTAATCTGATATGACAAGTGACAATCTGCTACGTTTTGTGTCGAATGCAAACATACAAATGTTTGCAATGAGCTTAGGGGCTGAATATGACAGCTCAGATCATTTTTATTACCGTTTCCAGTGCCACACATTGCATTAACTACATCGGAGCTGAAGGTTTCAAGAACATTTTTCTGCATCTAAGTGAGCATTGAAAGAAGAAGAAAGGCAAATAAATCTAAAAAAATCTATATATTTTGTAATGATTATGTGTATAAGAGCAAGTTTCTGGTCAAGTTACTATGGTGATCACATTCATGGGGAAGGCAACTGTAAATCATTCTTACAAAATAAAAAAATGAGCGGACCCACACTGTTAATAGAGTGTTGTAGCTACCTAAACTTTCTTATCCTACAGATCAGTAAGTTTAACTTCAGCTGCAAAATCGAAAAGGTTGGAACATTAATTCCATGAAAATGTGTCCATGTTTGATTCAACAGGATAATATATTTACCTTGAAGGAAGCAGGTTCACCATTAAGAGCATGTACCTGGAATGGAATGGGAACTTAAAGTGGGCCTGGAAAAAAAAAAACTAAAAGTGGCCACAATGCTATAGGTAGGTCCAAATTGTCAAAAGGTGGGCCAACACAAGTTGATGGGGCCAATACAAGTTGTCAGGGTCAGTAATACTATAGTGTAGCACAGAATACCTCCCCAGAAGCTGTCCCTCTGTGGTGGCCATGTTCTGTTTTCCTCCTCCTTCAATTGTCTCTAATATGGACGTAGAGCAGGGTGCCTAGGAGGTGAGATGTGGGCCATAACACCAAACCAGCCTTACCTTCAGCATACTGCCAGGACTTCCTCTAATAATGATTGCCCCCCCCCCCCCCTGTAATATGTAACTGACCAGTGAGAATGAGGAGAGCTTGGATGGCCCTATGGGAAAATTTCCTGTAGGATCTATGGCCAGTCTGCCCCTGGCTTATACAGATGGCTATATAATGGCATGATATAACTTATTTCTTGATACTTCTACAGCAGCAGCATATTAGCAGGGCTCACAATCTGATTTCTGTATTTCAGAAGCACACATGCTCATATCAATTCATCTTTTCAGTGTGTGGATGAAAAATTGCTGGCCTCTCTGGTTGCCCGGACTGCAGGAGTACACATAGGCTCGAGCTTTTTCCTTCAGTGTGTGAGCACAGCCACCACTGCTGGATTGCAGGGTGGTTGTAACTCCTGGATAAGAGCAGTGTATAATGTGATGAAAAAAAAGAATGAAACCAGCAAAGGAGGCAGTATGGGCAATGACAATACATTAGTAAGTGGCGTGTATTAACATTCTCTACATGATAAATGCTATTGGCTGAAGTGATTCAACCCCTTTTAAATAAAACTTAGCCACTTTAATAATTCCAGTTGATTTGTCAATATTTGTCAAGTTCAATTGGCTTGTCTGTGGATTGTCTGGGGGTCAAAGAGTCCCAGAGAGGCTGAGATATCTAGTTCTGTAAGTAGTATTAGCAATGGAACAGCAGTGTGACCTTCCATTTATTAAACTGCATGTAAGGAAGTGAATACATGAACATAAGGGGTACTTTATGATGCACTATTGGAGAGGAAGAGGCCCATGTAATAGTCCATGACAGCCAGTATATGCCTATCACACCAAACACAGTTGGTTTTGAATTGCCGAGGTGTTTTAAGTGAGGCAATAGGGACTGCTGGGCAGAGGAGTGGAAAGGGTTAAGTGAGGAAGCAGACGGACGAGTTCATCCCCCTGCAGGGTTTTTGTGCAGGGTTGATTAAGAGAGGGAAGTGTTAGGCAGAGTTCACCCCTCTGCGGTGATTGGCTGAGGGTTTGGTTCAGCCATTGGTTTTAAATAGTCTTGAGGACTAGGGCTGGGCCTCTTTCTCCCGCGTTCCTGACGAGAGCTGCCCGCCCCCCCCTCCCTGGTTATGGTCAGTTGTTGATTGTTTTTTCTTTTCAGATGTGCCATTTGCATAAAGTCACAGCGGAGGTTGGAGAACAGTGTGATGCGGTGTGAAAGGCTGACTTGCCCACAGGGAGAGCTGTGGCATAACGCTTCTACACCACAGTTATGTTCTGATGAAAAAATGAGGTGGAAAAATACTACAATAAAGCTGTGACCGATCCCCACCCAATACGGTTGTCAGTGTGGTCTTTTCTCTATCCGTCGGCAGTTGTGGGTTAATGATAGAGGTTAAGCTGTCCCAGCAGTCACTTTTCTGAGCACACTTTTTTTTTACATTTATATTGAACAAAACTAGCTTGTGAAAAATAATGGAAAAGTGTCTTTAAAGGTCCTAAAAGTGGTTTCATGATATTGATGAGCTATCCTCAGGATAGGTCATCAAAATCAGATTGGTGGTCTGACAACTGGAACCCTCACCAATCAGTTTTTTTTTACCTGCATGCTCTTCAGTGTTTGCTTGCACGCTGTTTTGATGTAGTAGACAGCAGTAGTACCGTGCAAAGCCAGTAAAGGCACTGCAGTTAATCTTTATTTTTTATTTTTAGATTTTTAGCTAGTGTTCAATTTTTTTCTGTAATAAATTTTTATATTACAGTTTTTGCATGCACACATGCACACGACATCTGCTTGGTGTGTCCTTCAATTGCCGAGGGCTGATTAGCATTGACAGTTATTGCTCAGTTTTTTTGTGTAAATTGCAGTCAGTAGGCCCTCATGGCAAGTGACAAAGTGAAAGAAGAATGTTCAAAATCTTTGCTAACTTACTGAAAAGGTAAAACTAAAATCTTGCATTGACATAAATATTCTAACTCAGAACTTAGTTGAAGCACCTTTGGCAGTGATTACAGCCTCCAGTCTTCTTAGGTATGATACCACAAGGTTTACTCACCTGGATTAGGGGATTTTCTACCATTCTTCTAAACAGATCCTCTTAAGATGCTCAGGTTGGATCATCAGTGGACAGCCATTTTTAGGACTCCCCAGAGATGCTTGAATGGGTTCAAGGATATTCACAGAGTTGTCCCTAAGCCATTTCTATGTTGTCTTAGCTGTGTGCTTAGGGTCAAAATCCCCAAATCCAGGCATGCAAACCTTGTGGCATAATTTCTAAGAAGACTGGAGGCTGTAATCATTACCAAAAGTGAATAAAGGGTCTGAATTAGAGATGAGCGAGCATACTTGTCCGAGCTTGATACTCGTTCGAGAATTAGGGTACTCGTAAGTGCTCGCTACTCGGACGAGTATCTCGCCATGCTCGAGGAAATGGCATCTCCCGCTTTTTGAATTTTTGGCGGCTATAAACTCAGCCAATCACAAGCTAGGAGACTCTGCGGTACACCCAGCATCACGTGGGGCCCTTACATGTCGATAGCAGGGGTTGGCTGGCCTGATCAGGTGACCCTGGAATATACTAGTGACTGCCCGCAGTGCTCGGCTCAGTCGCTGCCTGGATGCCGTTAGGGACAGATCTGCAGTGTGATACAGGGAGAGTGTTAGGGTGTTCTACTAGATTTGTGTTAGGCAGGAGTGATTCTAAAAGAACCCAACAGCCCTTGTTAGGGCTACAAGACCCTTTTTTTTATCTGCTTGTGGCTGGGCTTGCTGGAACTAGTAGTGCAGCTACCGCCATATTTGAATCATTTTGCAGGGAGACTGGAAAAAGTTTATTTTTTGGCTCTCAGTGACACACATCCATTTCAAACAGCTAAGTGGGACAATTTTTTGTGTTTCATTGAAATAGGCACAGTCTGCAGAAGATTTTTTTCTGTCTAACTGATAGATAGTGGAAGTCACAGTACAAAATCCTTTTGTTTGCTCTCAGTGATACAAATCCATTTCATACAGCTGTGAGGAACCATTCTGTGTCACAGTTCAGCTGGCCAGTCACCACAAACCACAATCCGTATTTTCTGTCCAGGTGACCCATACTGTACGTCACGTAATCAAATACGGTCTTTTGCTCTCACTGATACAGCTACATTAGAAAAATCTGAGTGCAACATTTTTCTGGGTTGCAGTGAAAATAGCCACAGTCAGGAGGGTCTGAGTTTGCTCTCTGATATATTCTGCACGTCACGTAAAAAACAAAAAAACAAAAAATTATTATTATTTTTTTAATCTCAGTGATACAAATCCATTTCATACAGCTGTGTGGAACCATTCTGTGTGTCACAGTTCAGCTGTCCAGTCACCACAAACCACAATCCGTATTTTCTGTCCAGGTGACCCATACTGTATGTCACGTAATCAAATACCGTCTTTTGCTCTCACTGATACAGCTACATTAGAAAAATCTGAGTGTGACATTTGTCTGGGTTGCAGTGAAAATAGCCACAGTCAGCAGGGTCTGAGTTTGCTCTATGATATATTCTGCACGTCAAGTAAAAAACAAAAAGAAAAACTTATTTATTTATTTATTTTTTAATCTCAGTGATACAAATCCATTTCATACAGCTGTGTGGAACCATTCTGTGTGTCACAGTTCAGCTGGCCAGTCACCACAAACCACAATCCGTATTTTCTGTCCAGGTGACCCATACTGTACGTCACGTAATAAAATACGGTCTTTTGCTCTCACTGATACAGCTACATTAGAAAATTCTCTGTTCGACATTTCTCTGGGTTGCAGTGAAAATAGCCACAGTCAGCAGGGGCTGAGTTTGCTCTCTGATATATTCTGCACGTCTCATAAAAAAAAAAAAATAAATAAACCTTTTTTTTTTTTTTTTTTTTAATCTCAGTGATACAAATCCATTTCATACAGCTGTGGGGAACCATTCTGTGTGTCATAGTTCAGCTGGCCAGTCAGCACAAACCACAATCCGTATTTTCTGTCCAGGTGACTCATACTGTACGTCACGTAATAAAAAATGGTCTTTTGCTCTCACTGATACAGCTACATTAGAAAAATCTCTCTGCGACATTTGTCTGGGTTGCACTTAAGCAGACCAAGTCTGCCTAATCTAATAGTTTCAGTGTAATTGCTCCATACTGCACGGTACGTAATAAAATACGTACTTTTGCTCTAACTTATCCACCTATATATTAACTTGTTCAGATTGAACAAGTTTGTGGGTTTCAGTACAGCAGGCCCATTTTTTTTTTTGGTATATAAAATACACTTATATACAGAAAATGTTGAACCCCAGGGCTAAGGGTCGAGGACGAGGGAGTGGGCGTGGACATTCAATTACTGCAGGGGGCAGAGGCCTTGGTCCTGGGCAGGGTGAGACAGTACCTGATGATGAGGGAGCAGGGGAACGCCGCAGAGCTACACTCCCTAGCTTCATGTCTGAACTTACAGGGACACGTGGTAGAGCACTGTTGAAACCACAACAGTGCGAACAGGTGATGTCGTGGATTGCGGACAATGCTTCAAGTAATTTGTCCACCAGTCAGTCTTCCACGCAGTCCACCCACGTTACCCAAGGGAGCACTCTTCTGGCTCCTCCACCTCAACCTCCTTCCCCCCGTCTGCCCCCTCCCAGGAAAATTCGGAATGTGATCCGGCATACTCTGAGGAACTGTTTTCTGGACCCTTCCCAGAGTCACAAACCACTTCTCAGGTTGCTGCTGACGTCTTTCCCGATGCCCAAGTTTTCCAACTGTCGCAGTCTGTGGGTGATCACATTGTTGACTTAGTGGAAGAAGTGTGTAAAGAGATATCGGACAATGAGGAGACACGGTTGTCAGACAGTGGTGAAGTTGTTGTCAGGGCAGGAAGTCCGAGGGGGGAGCAGACTGAGGAATCATAGGATGACGAGGTGACTGACCCAAGCTGGGTTGATAAGCCGAGTGAAGACAGTGCTTCTGAGGCGGAGGCGAGTGCTGCACCAGAACAGGTTGGAAGAGGCAGTGGTGTGGCCAGAGGGAGAAGCAGGGCCAGAGCTGGTGCATCAGCAGCAACTGTTTCACGTAGTGAAGCTCCCGTGGCGAGGCCTAGATGTTCGCAAGTCTGGAGGTTCTTTAAAGAAATTGAGGATGACCGACGGACTGTGGTGTGCAACCTGTGCCGCACCAGGATCAGCAGGGGTGCCACCACTACAAGCCTAACCACCACCAACATGCGCAGGCATATGAGTGCTAAACACCCCACTCAATGGAACCAAGGCCGTTCACCTCCTGCAGTTCCCACCACTGCTCCTTCCCCTGTGTCACTCGCTGCCTCTGCTAGTCAACCCCCTGCCCAGGACCCCGGCACGAGTGCCTCCCGCCGGAAAACCACACCTTCGGCTGCACGATCCTCCACAGCGTCCACCAATGTGTCCCTGCGCAGCGTTCAGCTGTCTTTAGAAGCAGACGCTGGAGCGCAAGAGGAAATACAGTTCCACCCACCCACATGCCC